>MJUU01053663.1:0-69345 GCA_002080025.1 Modiolus philippinarum
CGTCAAAATCTACCTAGAAATCAATTTTCGTTGAAATCCGACAAAGTAGAAATTTTGACGTATTTTGGCGGCCATTTTGAAAAAAATATTAAAACGCACATCTTCATATGGTGATCCAACTTTATGTCAAGTTTCATGAACTTCTGATCATGCATCGCTGAGTAATTGACCGGATAAACTTTGGCTGGAATAATAATAATAATAACTAGATTTGCAATTGCAAGCAATAGCCGATGTCGCCCCAGACGTCCAAAACAATGATTCCATCTTGTTTGTAGTGTCAAAATCTACCTAGAAATCAATTTTCGTTGAAATCGGACATGGCTGAAATTTCGACGTATTTGGCGGCCATCTTGAATATGGCCGACATTTTGCAAAATTTTTTTCGCATGAATTCCTTCCTCTCATCTTATTAAACATTAATACAAAATATGAACAAATTCTGCCATGCAGTTCCTGATTTATTGAATCCTCAATATTTTGACGTAAAATGGCGGCCATCTTGAAAATGGAAGCCATTTTGAAAATTTTTGTTAGTGCATGCACATCTTCTCATGGTGGTTCAACTTTGTACCAAGTATGAATGAATTCTGTCCAGGCATCTTTGAGAACAAAGCCGGACAAAAATCATTGGAAGAAAATAAAAGAGAAAAGCAATAACAATACTAGATTTGCAATTGCAAGTAATAGCCGATGTCACCCCAGACCCTCAATTCGTTGATTCCACCTTGTTCGCAGCCTCAAAATCCACATAGAAATCAATTTTCGTTGAATTCCGACAATGTTGAAATTTTGACGTATTTCGGCGGCCATCTTAGAAATGGCGGCCATTTTGAAAAAAAAAAATTATGGAGAGCACAACACCTTAAGGTGATCTAACTTCTTGCCAAGGTTCATTTGATTACACCAAGCCGTCTCAAAATTACGGCGCGGACAAATTATTGGAAGAAAAAGAATAATAATAATAACTAGATTTGCAATTGCAATCAATAGCTGATGTCGCCCCTGGCAGCCAATTCGATGATTCCATCTTGTTCTCAGCGTCAAAATCTACCTAGAAATCAATTTTCGTTGAAATTGGACAAAGTTGAAATATTGACGCATTTTTGGTGGCCATCTTGGAAATGGCTGCCATTTTGAAAAAAAAAATTGCATAAATTCCTTCGTCTCATTTTATTGCACGTCTTTGCAAAAAATGAAGAAATTCTGCAAAGCAGTTCAAGAGATATTGAATCCTCGGTTTTTTAACGTAAAATGGCGGCCATCTTGGAAATGGCGGCCATTTTGAAAATTTTTTCACCGTCATGCATAACTTCACATGGTGTTCCAGCTGTGTGCCAAGTATCAAGTGATTCTGTTCAGGCATCTTTGAGAACTCGCGTGGACAAAATTCTGGGAAGTAAAATAATAGAGAAGAAACTATAATAATAATAATAATAATAACAAAGACACGGAACAATAACAATATGTCTCCCCGACTTCGTCTGGGGCGACATAACTAGATTTTCAATTGCAAGCAATAGCTGATGTCGCCCCTGGCAGCCAATTCGATGCTTCCATCTTGTTCGCAGCGTTAAAATCTACCTAAAAATAATTTGTGTGGAAAACCGACAACGTTGAAATTTTGACGTATTTTGGCGGCCATCTTAAAAATGGCGGCCATTTTGAAAATTTTTGTCGGTCCATGCACATCTCCTGGTGGTCCAACTTTGTGCCAACTTTGAATGAATTCTGTCCAGGCATCTTTGAGAAAATAGGCGGACAAAAATCCTTGGAAGAAAGAAAGAAAGAATAATAATAACAAAGAAACGGACCAAAAACAATATGTCGTCCCGACTACGTCTGGGGCGACATAATAATAATAATAATCAGAAGAAACGTAGAATAACAACATGTCACCCCGACTACGTCTGGGGTGACATAACTAGATTTGCAATTGCGAGCAATAGCTGATGTCGCCCCTGGCAGCCAATTCGATGATTCCATCTTGTTCGCAGTGTCAAAATCTACCTAGAAATCAATATTCGTTGAAATCGGACAAAGTTGAAATTATGACGTAAAATGGCGGCCATCTTGGAAATGGAGGCTATTTTGAATTTTTTTTCACCGTTAGGCATAACTTCACATGGTGTTCCAACTGTGTGCCAAGTATCAAGTGATTCTGTAAAGGCATCTCTGATAACTCGCGTGGACAAAAATTATTGGAAGTAAAATAATAATAAAAAACAATAATAACAAAGAAACGGAACAATAACAATATGTTTCCCCGACTTCGTCTGGGGCGACATAATAATAATAAGAAACGGAGGAATAACAATATGTCGTCCCGACTACGTCTGGGGCGACATAATAATTATTATAATAATAATATTAATCAGAAGAAACGTAGAATAACAACATGTCACCCCGACTACGTCTGGGGTGACATAACAAATAAATATCAAAGTTAATCTACATAAGACCATTTATGTCTTTATCTCCTCAGTACAGATCAAATTAAAACATTTGGAAATCATGTTAAAAAATCTGACAGAGAACAAAACAAGCATAAGGACCACAAGCACTACGGTTGCACAAAAAGAACGCATAAATCTTTTTTTCATCTGCAAAATAAAATTGTTCTTTTACCCTAACATCTTGGGTCTTTCACCCTAACATCTTGCGTTTTAACAATTATATAAAAAAGTAATATTTTAAGCGATGTTAAAAGAATACTCTGTATTTGTTCGGTCCTAAAATGTAGCATTGCCCGCTGGCATCGGGCAATATCAGAAATTTTGATTGAAGAATACAGAATTCCACATGAATAAGCTTTCACAGATAAAGGGGAGGCTTGGGTAACCATAAACCGGTTTAACCCTACCGCTGGCTTTTGCTAGTGCCGGTACAAAGTCCGGCTGTCCCGAGTTCCTATCATTGTTTACGATTGTCTTTTGTCTTATTCGTGCTCTTCATGTGTAGTTCCATGGCAGATTGTGGCATGTAATTATTCGTACGTAGTGATAAACTTGTCTTATTCCTGAAAACATTTACCTTTTACATTCATAAAGCCACCATGAATTATAAACCACACAAACAGCCAAATTACATCTAAATTGGATCCCATTTCTATCAGCTATATATTTATCGCATCTTTATTGTAAATACAAAAATATAGAATTTTATAAACACTTATCTGGTGGAAATCCAGAAATCGAAGTGAGTACAATGGCTGATGGAGAACAAATAATCAAAGGATCTAAATAGGAAACCAAACTCAGCTAAGGACAGAGCTTTGCAAGAGGGGGGTACTTTTTAGTTTTAAACAAAAAAAAAAAAAACATTTAGATATTGCAAGCTTCCAAAAAATCGGTTTTCGGATGATTAATTTGGTAAACATAAAAATCAGGCACTTGAATCTGAATACTAGTATACCATTTGTGATTTATTGAACGTTTAACTACTCAACTGGTTCGGTTCTTTCAGAAAAAAAAATATTTGAAGAAAGTTTCTATGACAGACAGACAGACGGACAGACTTAAAACAAATGAAATTTAATGATAACGCCGACTATAATTATGGAGACTAGGCAAATGCTGAAGTGTAAATATTACCATAAACCTATATCAAAGGTGCGTAAATAAAAAATTAAGTTTGCCTTTGGTCACTTGTTAATGAAGGTTTCTGCTGAAAATTAATATATCCTATATACATATATACCATAACTTTAACACAGAAACAAAGTGTGTTGTCTTTCAATGCAATGAAAATAGTTTTGACAAGACATGTGTCATGGCGATTATATTGACCTTATATAAAATATATAAAATTCACACCTGATCAGGTTCTTTTTGGTAAAGCAGGAGTGTTAATAACTCTGAAATCGATTTCGCTTCACTATTTTTGTCTCCTTATATTGACAAGAAATTATGAAACTCGAAATTCTAGTTACTTCAGTAGACAAATGTTTGAATTAATGAAAGAAAGATAATAGGAAACACCTACAATGGCCGAACATTACAATCACATGTCACAATCAACCAGGGAACTACATAAGAAAAATGAAATAAAATGACAACAGACAAACATAGACAAGAAAATTATTGACGCAAGCGTCAAATTATAGGCCGCCTAATATTCAAATTTCAAAAGTGTTGCATTTTTCATGGAAGTTTGCAATATTTAGATTGTGAAGCAATTGTGTACAAAATGGATATGCATGTTCTTAAGTGAGAGCAGATCACAGAACACAAAAGCTGACAGTGCCAATGCATGTGAATGATGGAAAAGCAAGTCCTATGTCTTGTTGCCTGTGACATTTGTTGCATATAAGGGTACCTTAAATTCGTGCTCTTAAACGCTTATATCATATGTATATGGTTATAGATAAATCCGCGAACGAATTCACGCTATAAATTAAGGACCCATTAGGCGATAAAAGATCACCTACGGTGTATTTATTGTACATGTGTTTACACTATGTATATATTATCACAATTATATTTTGAATCGATAATACAGATGGAATTAAACTTAATTATAAATTGCAACATGGTGATCACATTAAAGGAGTTTATAATTTCAAGCATGCCTTTTCAATTCCTTCAAGGCATCCAATTAAAAGTCGATTTTAAATTTGCTGCGAAACATTCATGTATCTATGACAACCATTTTTAACTGAAAACTTCAGGTATATAATGACGAAAGACATTAAAATTGATTTTAAAAAATTTTGAACGTTTGAAACACCAAAATCATTATTTTTTGAGACTTGTAATTTTTTTACATGTACCACCAACTATATTCATTCCGCGGTAAATCATGTCAATCCTAAAATTCCTATATCAAATAACGGACTGCCTCCTGGCGGCCCGTAATAACGATAGGAACTCGGGATAGCCGGACTTGGTACCGGCACTGGCAACAGCCAGCGGTAGGGTTATACCGGTTTATGGGTACCCAAACCTCCCCTTTCTCTATCCCGTTTTCCTATAGTATAACAAACATACAAGTAAAACCCAATACAGGTAGACCACTAACTCTAAGACCACAATCTTGAAAAGGAAAGAATAGACAAAACGTAATTTAGAAAGATGGGTCGAGGAGTGCTCGCCGCTAAACTGCCGGCTAGCTCAAGGAGCCTAGTCTGCTGATAAAACACTGTCGCACTACGGAATAATAATCAAATTCAAAACTTCCCGAAGGGTTTGGTAAAGAATCATCATGGATTTCAGTAGACATCGGCAGTATCAGTGAGAGGCCAGTATAATTGTAAAATCTTCAGGTCATTGGACCCCAAAGCCAATTTAACGGAATCATGAAGAATATCCGGTCATTATCCCCTATTACGTAAAGAATGTAAGTTACGTCCCAGTTTTTCTGGATTTTTTTTTATCATTTTTTGACATTTTTTAACTACATTTCCGTAAAAACGAGGGTGAGAAATGCCTTTAGTAATAAGCTGTTTTCAAGTTGCATTATACTTAGATACCAAATAATCATATCTTCTATAAAACTTCTTAAATGTGTTTATCGATCTATGAAATCTGTAACCTTGTTGTAATAGTTTGGATGTGATAGTAAGGTTACGTTCATTAAAGTCGTCAAGAGTAGATCAGACGCGTGTGAATCGTACCAGTTGAGATAAATACACCCCGTATGATGGTGCTGCAGGAACGTCGCCATCAAGAAAAGGGAAATTAGTAATAGTGAAATCAAAATCATCCCTCTTATCATAAATTTTAGTTTTAATTTTTCCAGAGTCAACGATGATAGTTAGATCGAGAAATGTGCAGTATTTAGAATCATTGTTTGCTTTATTAAGTTTCAGTTCTTGTGGGTAAATGAGGTCGACATAGTCTAAAAACTGGTGATTGTCAATAGTAATGATATCGATATACCTGCTGTTATCGTTGAAAATTGAAATAAGTTGATTGTGGACCGCTATGAGATATCTGTTTCCCAGATGACAACATATCTTTCTCTTTGCCACTAAAGTTTGATTTTCCTCTACCGGATTTGACTTATTACCGGAGTTGACATGTTCAACACGGCGGGTGTCTTATAAGAAGCAGGAGATGCTTACTCTACCGGTGCACCTGATCTCACCCATGTTTTTTATTGGGTCCGTGTTGTTCCTTTTTGTATATGTGCGTGTCTTCATTTTCTTTTCTGTGCCGTGCTCATGTTATGTCTTCGTTTCTTCGTTTTTCCGACGTTGCCATTGTCCTTGGATTGTTCTTTTCAGACTGACAGTTCGGTTCTCACTTACTTGATCATTGTTTTGTATGGTTCCATCCTGTAGTGTTTCCATAAAGTCCCGTTCGTAACAGAACAGGAAAAGATCTGCAATGAGAGGTGCACAGTTTGTACCCATGGGAATTCCAATGACCTGTTGATAGACGATGTTGCCGAAACGAACAAAGATGTTGTCTAGCAAAAGATTCACTGCCTAAATCATGTCATCGCATGTCCAGGAACAATGATTTTTGGAAGTGATGTTAGAGAAGAATCGCTTTTTTTATTACAACAAATGAATTGTAGACCAGAAAATTTATAAGACCATTTAATAAGTTGTCCCAATTTCGATTTAATCAATTTATGTGGAAGGGTTGTATAAAACAACAGCAGTAGAATACCAAAGGAACAAAGCACACGATTACACAAATCAAAGTCCAGAGACAAGGCAAAAGCAAGAACAAAGTGTAGAAAAATCATAACTGTCAATAGACGAAACCTGTCTTTGTATTTATTTTAGTATATCTAAAACTTCAATGGAATTTTTTAAACTCCAAAAGTAATTTACACCAGAGTTTTGATAAGTTTTTTCACAGTATTTGATAACTAACTAAATGCACTTGTTAAATGGATGGATAAATTAGTGGTAGAACAGTTGCGAAATAAAACGATGTTTGTAGGGATTTTTGTGAAGCTTAGGAACCCAGTACATAGTAGGAAAGGTGTTATCTTTAGGTGGAACTTTGAGCATGTCTGTATCGCTGTAGTGCTGTTTGGTTAATGTTTTTTCATCAAAATTAGTACGTTCGAAAGTGTCAGACTTTGCCAATTCATTTTGTTGGACATCAATATAACATTTCTTTCAAATAATTGAAACGTTGTTGGACGCTTTATCGACTGGTACAAATACATATTTATTGCTAAGATCTCTTAATTTTAACTTAATTCTGTTTATAGACAGCTTAGGCGGTGACTCTTTATAATTATCTTAATAAAAATTTATTCTGTTGGTGACTTTTGTAATAATTCTATCTTTGAGCATATTGAGTGCGTGTTTGTCTGCACTTTCTCGTTTGCACCATTTTAAACAATAATTGTCAACTGCGTCTTTAAAAATATCAAAACATGCTTTCCAGTTTATTTTCGAAGGTGGGCAATATTTAGGCCTCTTTGTAAAGAATTTTCTAACTTCTTTATCATCGATGATGTTCAAGTTCCCCGTTAATACATGTCCACATGGGTCATAGCGATATGGTGACGTTGAACAGTCTCAGCTGCTGGGGTAGTTCTCGAAATTAGCATCATAGGTTATAGAAGAGTAATTGAAAAAAATACTTCTAGTAGGCTTTTTGTAAGAAAAGGAAATGACAGGCATGTCCTGGTTGTCAAAATAAACGGGAACAAGTTTTTGAATATCTGGGTCCCGAAAAATGCCTGCGTTGTCGATTAAATCAATTCCTTTTAATTTATATATTTAATTTTCAAAAATTGTTAGACATCTTCATCGCGTTTGTCAATTCTCGGATAAAGCCGATGATAGCAGAAAGCCTCAATAATTTTCGAACATTCAAAGATTGGGCTATTTACAGACATGGTATCACATTCTAAAGAGATTCTGAAAAGTTGATTGACAGAAATTGAGCAAAGTTTAGTAAACAAGCCATGTCGCCCATTGTTTTTGAAAACGGTATGAAAATCTTTACTAGGTTTTTACATTTGTTTTTGATGTTGTAATTCCCTCTTCGGCCATGTGACCTGCGATGGCGTAATTTCGGATGTCAATGGAAGCACGCTGAGAAATGTTTCCTTGACCCATGATGTTGTCGTTTAAACCTAAAGAGTAAGCTGTCTGAAGTTTTTGCATCCAAGACAATTCGCATTCTCTTCTAGATCTTACAAATTCTCTCTTGGATTGGTCAGGGGATTTTTCAACAATTTCTAGTGGTTGAATTTTAATATACTTTTTGTCATGATTATAAATGGAAAAATGTTGATATATGTACGATCTAAACTTTTTCGGGAAACGAATGCGATACCGATGCCCCTGGGTACGTCGTTGCAATGGACGACCAGTTTCACCTACGTGAATGCCTTTATCTTTTTCAAAATTTTCTCAACAGATCACCTGTGAGAAACACTTTCATGATCGAATATGTAACTAGTTAAAACTATATTTGAATGAAATTCTGGTTAGTTAAGACATTTTTTGAATTTCGTAAAAATCAGCTATGAAAAGCACAGAAAACGAAAATAAATTAAAAACAATTTCAAAGTATCAATACTTGTACGCAGTCACTCATGACAAAAATGGTTTTGGTTCTCATATATAGCAGAGAGTTAAACTTTCACTAACATTGCAAAATGGTTTATATGGACATAAAATGTTATCAATATTGACCAACTTAATTGATATTTCATGAAATGAAGTCCTTCCTGTGCTGAACAATTTTTATAATAACTTAAAATTGTAAAATTTGTGATAATAAGACTATGAAGTATAATTTACCCAAATAAGGATTAGAGTTATCCCTCTTTTAAGATTAAAGTACATTTAAGTGATAATCTTCATTTCTACCTGTTTTTGTTTTTGAAAAAAATAATAAGTATAAAACGTATGAAAATTAGATTGGAAAAAAGGAAACACCTTTTATAAAACTTTAAACCACGATGACATATGTTTTACTTGGCATTTCTAAAAATATTTTGCAATTTAAACTGAACACGTTTGTGTGAAAGGCAAGTATTGCACATAACTGTGAAAATGTTTAAATTTGAAAAGGGAATCACTGCAAAGGATATTTCTAAAGTAACAGGGTAAGTGGATCTTGGTGAATATTATTTAATTCAAATTTGTCCGCATTGACAACATGTATATTTGTAGTACTTAAATTAGGGCGACAAAAAATTGTAAAAAAAAATATTTGAAGAAAATAAGGTAAATAGCTCTAAAATAGACCATAAATTTCAGCACAGGTATATCTCTGAAACTTTTTTTGAGTATTACTGAAAAACTTCTTTTTATTACTAACCTTTTCTTTCAAAGCAAGGACTGCTGAATGATAATTGACTGGTAAACACGAAAATCAGTTATTTGAATCCGAATATGCAATTTATGGTTCATGCAACGTTACATCATATTTCAGCAGTTTCAGATAAGACATTGAAGAAAATTTATATGACCACCCTAGTTAACGGAGTTCTCGGCTAACAGTTTCGGTAACCTGTGTCCGCGTATACTCGAGTCCGGTTGAATAAATTTTTGGCCTGTTAAGAAAAATGTAAACGAATTTCTATTTTAAGCAACACTAGATGACATTTTGTCCCGGTTTAGAGTAACATTTTCTTTCGGTTTTTATATTTAAATATTTACCTTTACCTAAACATTACCAAGCTGACAGACAAACGGACAGACTTAAGACGAATTCCAAGAAATAATAATAGCGAACAACGCTTGTAACTAAGGAAATTTATCCTAAACTGTAGGGTAAATATTAACAAAAATAATCATTCCAAAAGATTAGATAAAAAAAAAAAAATATCAGATGTGCTTAGCTAATAAATAAAGCCTTACCTTTAATTACATGTATATGCTTACGAAGGTCACTTTTGAAAATAAGATTATCTTCAATACGCAGAAAAAAATGTATTGTTCAATACAGTAACAGTTTTATCAAGAAATGCGTCAAATACAAATTGAATTGATCGGAAATTTCACACTTAATCAAGTTCTGTTAGGTAGAGCAGCTGTATTAATAATTCTCAGAAATCATATTTTTCAATATATGGATAAGAAATTGTGATAACCGAAATGCTTTTATAAAACAGACGGGTTATGAAACTAATGCAAAGACTTGTTCAACTAGAATATTTTTTTTATGAAAATTTTATCCTTTCAAAAACTGTTTCAACAT
Source organism: Modiolus philippinarum (assembly GCA_002080025.1). NCBI lineage: Eukaryota > Metazoa > Mollusca > Bivalvia > Mytilida > Modiolidae > Modiolus > Modiolus philippinarum. The sequence goes on from MJUU01053663.1 coordinate 10,128, forward strand.
ATCATTTATGGAAAACCCTTGAATGATAGAATATTTATACTTTTGAATCATATTCAAAACCAAAATTTGAATTAAATTTTGGTTAATTTTAGAATTTGAATTATTTTGTAAACATTCGCTACAATGATCATCATTCTCTTACTCTGTAGAATGATATATATATGAACATATAACGTTATCACTGTTTACAAACTTCAGGTTGTCTATTAAAATGAAGCCCTTCATGCAGAACAATTTTGAAATATAAATTACAGATGAAATACAGACGGTGAAGGAGAATCATCTCAAACAAGGATTAGAGTTATTACCCTTATTTGATTGAAGTCGTTATACTTGTACATTTTTGCACCTAAGTTTGATTTTATCTGTTTCACTTCTTGAAAAAAATAAACAATAATTTTATTAATTATAAACCAGCAACTTCGGTATCATGTTATTTATTACCACTCGATCATCCGAACTATTAGTCCCCGAGGGTATTCACAAACCCAGTAGCCAGTACTTTGGTGCTGCCCCGAAAACCAATTTTATCTATCTAAATTTAACAAATTTTGTTCACAACTAAGGATTATCTCCCTCTTGCATAGCTGTTTTGGCTTTTCTATTTAGAACTAACTGGTAATATGTTCTCTATCAATCTTTACACATATTATGGGATATGGACTTCCAATATTTTGATTGTATCTGCACTGAAGGGACATAATTTGTCGATTTGCGCATATGCAGAATTCATACGAACAGCAACTTCGGTATTGTGTTATTTAAAACGTATGGAAATTTGACTGAATAAAACTTTGGACTTCGATATAATATACGTAACTATGAAAATGTTTTAATTCGAAAAAAAATAATAGTAAAACAAAACAAAAAGCAATGACCGCAATCTACGTTATAGGATTTTTCAAAAGTTACATGATAAGTAGATTTTACGGAAATGTTGTTAAAAAGTGCCAGAAACAGAATAAAGATCCAGGAAAAACTGGGACGTAACTTACATTCTTTACGCAATAGGGGATATCGACAAGATATTCTGCACGTGTCCGTTAAAATAGCTTTGGGATCCAGTGACCTGAGGATTTTACACACATACTGGCCTCTCACTGATACTGCCGATGTCTACTGAAATACATATATACTATTAGTAATTTGTTTTGCGAGAATGGAATTCTCTGCTTGTATTGCATCGAGTGCGACAGCACGAGATGCAATGCGAGCTGAGAAATCCATCCGAGCAAAACAAATTACTAATAGTATTTTTATCGCTAATTCTGTTATTGAAAAATATCGGATATACGTTTCATTTTCCAATGAAATATTTTAGTTAGTTGAACATATTATTTTTGGTTGAATATAGCGCTTTCTTTCTTGGAATTATTTTTGTCACTAAACGTCACGCGACGTCATATTAATACGCTGTTGCTAACGTCCCATAGAGATTGACGATAATATGTTCATATCAGCGCAGTGCAGTGATAATAGAATTATCGTCGCCCATGAACAATTGAAAATTGCGCAAATTAGCGATAAATGATGATTCTTTACCAATCCCATTGGGAGTTTTGAATTTGATTTTTCTTCCGTAGTGTGACAGTGTTTTACCAGCAGACTAGGCTCTTGAGCTAGCCGGCAGTTTAGCGGCGAGCACTCCTTGACCCATCTTTCAAAATTACGTATTGTTCCCCCATGTTTCTTTTCAAGATTGTGGTCATGGAGTTAGTAGTCTACCTGTATCGGTTTTATTCGTATGTTTATTATACTATAGGGAAACGGGACAGAGAAAGGGGAGGTTTGGGTACCAATAAACCGGTTTAACCCCACCGCTGGCTTTTGCTAGTGCCGGTACTAAGTACGGCTGTCCCGAGTTCCTATCGTTGTTTACGTTTGTCTTTGTATTTTTATTGTGTTTTTTTTTCTTGTGCAGTTCCTATTTACTTTGTTGCATGTGGCTATGTTTTTCGGCCATTGTAGGTGTTTCTTGCTATCTTTGTTATTCTATTTTTGATGGATATTATTTAGATTTTAACCACAGTTACTATATTTGTATTCTTTCTAATAGATGATAAAACAATTATAGAAAATAGGAAGAAAATGAGGAAATTAACTCTAAAATAGACAATAAATTGCAGTACAGGTAAATATATTGTGTACAACTCAAAAACTTCTATTAATTACCAAAGTAAGAATTGCCAATGACAATTTATTAGTAAACATAAAAATTAGTTATTTGAATCGGAATATGCAATCTATAATTCATGAAATGTTCGGTAACATATAGTTAGCAGTTTCAGAGAAGACCTATGAAGAAGGTTTAAATGACAGACAAACGGACAGACTTATTACGATTTCAAAAACATGACAATAGCTGACACTGCATGTAATCAAGAAATATCTAAATGAAAACCGAAGCCAAAAAAAAAAAAAAAAAAAAAAAAAAAAAAAATCCAGAATACATGACAATATAATGATCTTGTACAAACATAGAAAGTAAATAACGAAGACGAAACAAACAACAAAAAATAAAGTAATTATAGCGTGAAATTATCATAAATTGAAGGTAAATATTAATAATAATAAAAATAATAATAATAAGATAAAAATAAAAATAGATAAATAAATACAGATTAGATGTGCGTAACTGATAAATATAGCCTTAATTTTAATTACATAATCATGACTGCGAAGGTTACTTCTGAGAATAATAATTGCCTTTATCCTACCATTACTAAAGCACAGAAACAAAGTGTAATGTCTTACAATTCAAAAACAGTTTTTTTAAGCGTTAAAAGGCGATAAAATCAAAAGCGTTGTTTCATTTCTTAGTATTACCATGTATTTGTAAGGACTTTGTCTCATTTGCATTTACTCCATATCTCTTCATTGTTCATTTTTAAGAAATGCGTCATGACAAATTGAATTGAACGAGGAGTTCACACTTAATCAAGTTCTGTTAGGTACAGCAGTTCTGTAAATGAATCTTTGAAATCATTTTTTCGTCACATTTTTCTCCGTATATGGATAAGAAATTATGAAATCAGATATTCCAGTTATAAAAATTCGTGTATAACAATTTTGAAATTTTAATTTAAGATAAAAAAGATTTTGAAAAATAGACTATGAAGAAGAAGCATTCCAAAAGCAGAAGAGTTATCATCCTTATATTATCCTTTTACATTTTTGTATCTACCTTTGATTTTTTTTTAAGTTTTCTTGAATAAAAATCATAAGAATAAAACGTTTGTAAATTACACTGAATATTCAAAGTTTTTATCTGCAGTGTAAATACTGCGCTTGGTATGCTTAATACATTTTGCAATTAAAGCAAAAATATATCTCTTCCAGGTGTTTTAGTGTGAAGACATAACAATGAAAATGCTTAAAGTCGAACAAAGACAATCATTGGAGTCTAAGTTTTAAGATTTTTGCCAAAGTTGATATCGATAAACAGTATCGCTATTTGAATTTCATTACCAACTTATAGTTTTTTTCAATTAAAAGACAAAAATTGTTAAAATTTAAATCTTTGAGGAGGAAAGAGTACTATTATCGAAAATGAACTATCTTTAGAATTGCAGCATAGGTAGAGCTCTGAAAAAAAGTCTTTCGATTATTTAAAAACTGAATTTTACTAATCAATTTTGTTAAAGGAGGAGTTTAAAGGGTAAACCATTAATGTTTATTCACAATTTTGTTACTCTTTCTGCGTTGGTTCAAAAGAAAATCTAGGGTAAAATGTATACAATAGATCACGTGCAATAGACAAACAGACAGACTTACTATAAATGCTTAGAAATGCTGACACTGCCTACTCTTGTGTATACAAATAAAAGTAATGTATTCAAATACAGTGCTATGAAACATGAAATTGATTTAAGGGTAAACATTCACAAAAAATCATTTCAAAAATAAATTAAATCATTTCCTGACCCAGTGAAAAAGGGAATGATGGGCTTTTGGGATCACATCATCCCCCTTTTCTTAAGAAATGTTCTAATTTCGTGCAGATTTTGAAAAAAAACATTTTGAAAATAATAATGGTATAAAATCGACTGCAATTCATTTTCAGCACACACCATTACATGTTTCGAAGTATTATATATATCTATGAAAATGGACATTGACTGAAGTCTGAGCGTATGGGGATAACCCTTTGTAAGCCTCAAATTTCTCCTTCGTAAAATTTTTTAACTTAAAAGAAATTTTATTAACTTTTAACTTTCCGTTTCCAGTCTGGTGGTCAAAAATAATACCATGTTTCCTCATAGTATTTGGTCCAGTCATGACTTGATTTTGGAATATAAAACAAGCTCTAATTAGAATTGCATTTAAAAAATTTCTGGATGCAAAATTCTGAAGAACAAACAAGTGTGATGGTAAGCATGAAGTATGATAAGTATATTATATCTGGATTTTGATATCTGTATATCGTAAAATATCATCCCATGTACCAGAATATGAAGCACAGCGGCAAGTCAGCGCAGTGTACGAGCCCCATGCTTCATATTCTTGCGAGCGGGTTGATATTTTACAATATTCCAGCTTTCAAAATTTGTCTATCGTCCTTTGTTTCATATTTCTATACACAATTTTATTACGTTTTATGTCAAATTCTCCCAAAAAATGCGAGGGAAAACAGGTTCATTCATTTTTTACAAAATCGGAAATTTTTTATAGTTATTTTAAATTTCAGAATATTTTTTGTGGGCTAAGGTTATTAAATTTTGAATTTTTTTTTTGATCGCACAATGTTAGCAAATCGAAACGAAGTCGGTTTTTCAGTTGGAATTATGCTTTATATTATCTCCACGGCAAGAAGTCTGACTTTTAATATATTTTTTCATTATTGTTTATATCATTGCATAAAATGAAGAATTAATGCACTAGTAATACATAAATGGATGTATGATGGTTATTGTCATGACAAAATATTTTTTTTTTATGTGAAAAATTATTCAAATTCCAAATTTGATCATACCTACTATAATAGTGTTTTTTATTTATATAAGTATTAGGAAAAAGGAACAGAGTTATCTCTCCATACCTTAGGTCTACCCCCTCAAGATTTTCGCCAAAATGTCAGGATAAAAAGATCCCGATGAACATAAATCCTACCTTACACAAGCTACTTATGTGGTAAAACGTCCTTTTCTTTTGTTAAATTTCAGTTATTTCTGTTTATAAGACAGCACGACTGGGGCTATTTATGAATTTTCTCCTTAGACATGTGTATTAAATAAATAATTAATCTTTATTTCAAGAGGATAACCCTATTAGCCGAAACTAATCTTCCTGGGGTCCTCAAATACAAAAATTAAAAAAATTTCTTAGATTGACAGGAAGATGTTATTGCATTAATTAGCGTGTTATCTATATACATTGTGTAACAGTGGAACAAATTTGAACATAAGACAAATACGGACACTGCAAAAGAGCTGAACATATGTAAGGGAATTTTATCATTTGAAACATTTTATGTCAAAGTACACACCGACGTGATCACTGTTATTAAGGATATACCTGTAGTAAGGTGAAATTAAAAAAAAATCGAGGATCTTAAATTGATACTTTTAATGGAAAGATCATTGGAAGGAACAAATTGAGCTAGAAATATACATAGATTATGGACCTTGTTTTCAAAATATTTCGCTTTTTAAAAATGGCGGGGAAATGCTCTCTTGGACTTTTACCTTAGTATTACACGGAAACATTATTGGTTGCTTTCGAATAAAAAACAGATCTACAAATCTAATGAAATTTTGCTAACTGACCTTTGATCAGGAAATGAAGTCTTTGATAACAAGAAACTTGTGTTTTATAAGCTAAAATAATTTAAAAGGAACAATGGATAAAACCCGAGAAATCCTAACAATTATACAAATTTAAAAACCTAGGGAGACTTGTTGTTTTTTATTATTACGCTTTCTTTCTTTCTTCCACCTTTTTTTTGTCCTGCTTATATCTCAATGATGCCTGGACAGAAATAATCCATACTTGGTACAAAGTTGAAACACTACCTGGAGGGGTGCATGCAAGTAAAATTTTTTTTCAAAGTGGCCGCCATTTTCAAGATGGCTACTAAAATACGAAAAATTCGAAATTCGTCCAATTTTAACAAAAATTGAAATTTTCTCAATCATGCTTCAATGGAATTCATTCATATTTGGTACAAAGTTGGATCACTAACTGGAGGAGGGGATGCATGGAAAATTTTTTTCAACATGGCCGCCTTTTCCAAGATGGCCGCCGAAATACGAAAAAATTTCAACTTTATCCGATTTCAACAAAATTTGATTTCTAGGTAGATTTTGATGCTGCAAACAAGCTGGAATCATCGAATTGGCTGTCAGGGGCGACATCAGCTATTGCTTGTAATTGCAAATCTAGTTTGGATTTGTTTTTTGCTTTGCCGCATTTTCTGTAGCTATCTTGACACTTTTCGTTCCTATATTTTCCCATTTCCTATGTTCCTTATAGACATATATATTCTGGTTTCTGGGTTTAGTGAGGTTATCCCATTTTCACGACCCTTTTTCCTCATTAATATATTTTGCTCTATAGCATCATCAATTTTTTTCTTGGAAGGTGTTCGTCATTTCAATTGCTCCTCATCCCCTAGAAGTTGACCCAAATGTAGTTGCTACCTCATTCTTCAAAATAGTGACAGTTCTCTTCAGCATCATTTTCATAATGCATATAACCCTGGAGTGTAAGTTTTATGACTATTATTTTCATTATTACCTAATTTGTCAAGGAACTCATTATTTTGGATAAAAATATCAATAGCGAAGTTACTGTTAATTCATTTTTTGCATATGCGCATTTCGACAATTTATGTCTCATTAGTTCAGATCACACAAAAACATTTGGAATGAACAAATAAAGGGATATTGAGTAAATGTACATGGGACAAAATCCCTATAAATTCATGGTAAGATTAAGCAAATGGAACAACGCTTTAATTGTTGTTCTTCATCTTGAAGTCACCACGAGGTCTTCAACAAAGAGCAAACAGTCCTACCTCATAGTAAGTTCAAGAAGGCCCCTAGCATCGGTTTGAGTGGAATTCACTTGCTAAATGTTGAACAACGCCACATTCATGTGTCTCTTTTGTCATGAATGCGGGTCGTCTACTAGCATAACATATCGTGCAAAGTATTCTTACAAACACTGTCATCCGTTGCCCAATTATTGGACCAAATGACAATACAACATATAAACGATCACACGCCACTCATCGAGTTCATTGTAACAAACTTGGCTAGTAAAATCGGGAGATTTGGCAACATATATAAGGATGGCCAGAAAAATAGTTTAATTTTTGACAAAATAAGAAATCCAAATGTTGAATTTTGCTAGTGCGTTCATACGAGAAACTCTCACGTGAACAAACACAACACAACTGACAAAATAAAGAGCATACACTTCAAGCACGGGGAATCTTTTTACGGACTCCACAGTGCACGAGAGACAAACTCCATCGTAAGTGAACAAATAAAGGGATATGGAGTAAATGTACATGGGACAAAATCCCTATAAATTCATGGTAAGATTAAGCAAATGGAACAACGCTTTAATTGTTGTTCTTCATCTCGAAGTCAGTATTAAAGTCCATTTACCAAAATAATAATAATAAAAAAAAAAAAACACACACACAAGTTAAAGGTGATAAAGAACAAATAACCAAAAGGGTCTAAATAAAAAGCCAAAATTTAGTTAAGGATAGAGCAATGCATGAGGGAGATACTCCTTAGTTTTAAACAAAATTTTGAAAAATTTAGATATCCCAAGTTTCAATACAATCGGTTTTCGATTCAGCACCGAAGTACTGGCTACTTACTGGGTTGGTGAATACCCTCGGGAACTAACAGTCCACCAGCAGAGGCATCGGCCCAGTGGTAACAAATAACAAAATACCGAAGTTACTGTTAATTTATTTTCTGCATATGCTCAACTTGACAACTTATGTCTCATCAGTGCAGATCAAACCAAAACTTTTGGAAGTCCATTAACCGAAATAACGTGTTAAAGCTGATAGAAAACAAATAAGCAATCATATAATCAATAACATATTTGACATTTGAATATCATGAATATCATTTACTATTATCAAATCAAGTAATAAAGGTTCCTGACATTCCTATATATTGTTGGTTGGTCTATCAGTCTACCATTTTATTAAATTAACAGTCTCGTATACTTTCCAAAACTCTCCTTTGCAGTCCATGACTCCCAATTTATATTATCCTATTAGTAAGATATAGGTTATCCTACTAGTAAGATATAGGTTAAAGACCGTTTTAGTTTACTTAATTCCACTAGTAGCTCATTAAGCCTTAAATGATCTTTTTTTCTGATATGGATTACATACAACAAATCAGTAGTTTCTTGCTATTTTTTTTTAGCTCACCTGGCCAAAAAGTCCATGTGAGCTTTTGCCATCACTATGCGTTCGTCGTCTGTCGTCCGTCCGTCTCTGTCTGTCTGTCTGTCAACAATTTCAAAAATCTTCTCCTCTGAAACCACTAGGCCAAATGTAACCAAACTTGGCTTGAATCATCACCAGGGTATGGCTTTTCACAATTGTGTTCGATTAGGCGGTAGGTCAAACAGCATGGCCGCCGTTGCTTAATATAGAACATAGGGGTAAATTGCAGTTTTTGGCCAATTACTCGAAAACCGTTACACATATCAAAAATCTGACAGAGGTTTAAAATGATCATCATGATGTGATCTACATACCGTGCAAGTTTTAAGCAAATCTGAAAACCCATCTTGCAGTTATAGCCCTTTTTCCGTAAAATTATCAAAAGTTGTGCATTTTTAATTTTTTATTTCAAAAAGTTGAACAAAAAGAGGGAAAGCGTAAATTGCAGAAATGTGCAGCATATCAAGATCTACCCACCCTGAAATTTTGAAGATAATCCAAAAAACCTTGTGGGAGTTATTGTCCTTTTTTCACAGTATTTTCAAAATTTTCATATTTTTCATCTTTTATTTCCAAAACTATAGAAGATGAAGGTTCAGTGTAAATTGATAAAATATTTGCCATGCAATGGCCACTTTAAAGCTGGTGTTGAAAATTGTTCGTTGACCATCGTTTTCAAAAAATGGCTGCCAAAAAAGGCGGGAAAATTCAACATTTTCCGATTTCAATGAAATTTGGTTTCCAAAAAGATATTGATGTTGCGAATTCAAAACCGATAGTGAAAATTGTTCGTTGACTGCCATTTTCAAAATGGCTGCCAAAAAGGCGGGAAAATTCATCATTGTCCAATTTCAATGAAATTTGGTTTCCAAATGATGTTGCGATTTCAAAACCGAAGTTGCAAATTGTTCATTGACCGCAAAATACAAAATGATGTTCCGACTTCAAAACTGGTGTCGAAAGTGGTCCTTAACAAGAACGTTTTTTGTCAAAAAAGCCCAACAAAGAAATATAGGAAAACATTATCAGACTTTAAATACAGTTCAAGATATGTTGTTAGAGCTACCAAAAGTTTAAGAGACTGAAGATCAACTGTATAACTTACAATGTTAGCTTGATTGTGGCAATTGAAAGCCAGGTGAGCGATACAGGCTCCTGGGAGCCCCTGGTTTAAATTTAAAGGGGTAGACCTGGGGAAGCCTAAAATTAAAACTACAAATGTTCATGTCGACTCTTAGCTATTTTCAACGATTTTTACCGTCCCGTTTTATGTCTAGTGGTCATCAAAGATACCCTGTTTCCTCGTATTATTTGGTCTGTTCAGGACTTGATTGTGGTGTATAAAATTGGCTCTAATTAAATTTGTGTTTGATTTAAAATTATTTCAAATGCAAAATTCTGTAGTTTAGACATGTTTGAAAGTAAGCATGAATAATGATAGTAAATTTAACTAGTTTGTACTGAAATACATGGGTGTTCTGAATAATATAGGCTGAATTTTATTACTCTATTTTGATCACTATTAAACACTTCTTGTAAAAAATTATGTCGTTTAATTTTCACCAAAAACTGAGAATAGAAAGAAAACTAGTTTATGTAAGATATATTAAAATTTTAGAAAATTCTACCGACTCATTTTTTCTAAATTAAGAATAAAGTAGGTAAAAATCGGTTAAATTGCTGAATCTGTGCGATAATTTACCTCCCTTGGAAGAAATCCGACTTTTACATATTTTCATTTTTTTGGACAGCATTGCAAAAATGTAGAGTACAATGCACTCATTATAAATGACTAGGTGTTGGGTATTTGTTTTCATGACAAAATTAATATTTATTTGCTGTGTGGAAAACATTTTACAATTTTGAAATTTTGATAATACCGATTGTAATGATTCTATTTGTTTATGTAAGTAAAATAAAATTGAAAAACAGACTTATCTCCTCCTACCCCAGGTCTAACCCCTTAACTAGCACATATTGATTTAGAGATACCTCTACTGCATTAATTTCTTGTTTTATATGAAACAATATACCACTGGTCAAAATCTAATCGAGTAAATATAACTCAAAGTACACCATGGTTAGGAATTGCTGTTTAATTCATTATTTTTTTTAGGCAAATGGAAAACAAATATTAACTAAATGAAATCGGTCCCTTTTAAGGAAGTCAAGAACAAGTCCGAAAACTGAGAACGATGTTTTCGGGAAATATGAATCCCTCGGGTGAACTCCTTCATGAATGGGAAACAATTGTATAATATTTTTGATGTGTATGATAAATCTAGTTCTGAGAGAATTATCTCACAAAATGTCTTTCTGGAAAAATTGTCTTCAAAAGTTTATTGGTTTAGTGAATATTCAAAACTAGTTATGACTTTTCCAAAACATTGGTTGAGCAATCAAGACATTGCAATCAATCTATAAATTCTAAAAACCGGACAAATGCAAATGTTTATATTTCTGATACATAATAAAACAATATAATTTTATTAATATTCATCAAATCAAATGTATAAAGTATAGTGAAAAACCAGTTGAATTTTCGATCAGGGTTACTACTTTTTCACTTTAGATTTACGTATCTAAAACACTGTGTTGCATGTCAAAATAGTACTTGACCGATGGAGTATGGACATTTCTATGGTATTGAGAAATAGACATGTATTCCAGGTAATTAAAATTTTTGAAACAGATCAATTTACAATGTTTTTACAGTTTGCTACAAAAATCCACAAGATAATCACATTTGCACTGTCACTAAAATGTAAATAGCACAGAAGACTACATGTATATGTCAAATATTTGAATCTATATCTTGAAAGAGAGAGAGAGAGAGAGAGAGAGAGAGAGAGAGAGAGAGAGCAAACAAACAAACAAACAAAAAACTTGTTTAACTTTATCTATTGCGTACAAAACTAAATGCTCAAATGAAACTGATTAATTGAGTCTTGCATATCTTATCTTTTTGCAGTCGCCACAATTATGAAGTTCAAATAAAGTTATGTCGCTAAGTCACCCTTGATCCTTAATCTGACCATCAGCTAATAAGAATTCGAACAAATAACGACTGTTTAATGTTTAACACCAGGTCGAACTAGTACAGTTTGATTTCGTTTGCATCGAATTTTCCTCAGGTATTGTTAATCTTCCTTTTATTGAAGACAGTTGATGACTAGATGACTTCGGTGGAGCCTTTCCTTGTATTTTGTTTGGCAAAGTAGTGTTTGGGTGAACTGCTGAGTTTTTTGTTCTACATCGGAATATATTTAAAGCCTGTTTCCGGAAGTTGTGATTTTTCATTACATAAACTAATGGTGTAAACATTCCACCAACTTTAGTTAACATTGACGGTACCATCATGGCCATGGCTGAAATTTCCTCTTCAGGATTAGCAATTTTCCAAAGTAGTAAAAATGCGTATGGTGCCCAGCATAGAAGGAAAAGGCCTGAAATGAAAAAAAAAGTGCATATGGATTATTTAGACGATAGGATTTCATGATTGCGGTACTTGGATAAAAGTAGATCAGAAGTCCTGTATAAATATGTCAGCACATACTACAGTAGGAATGAAGTTGGTAATTTCCATACCGATTACTGAAAACAGTCAACAAAACATTGAGCAGCTGTAAAATATAAAACACAATGGCAAGACATCAATAGTTTAAAGTATAAGGAAGAAATAGTAAAACATGTCAAGAAAATCAATCCTGATGATGACTTAAATTGTCAAACTGAACAATTTATATAGAATAATGGTAGTTTTGAAGATCGAGACAGAAAATATCACCGTATCGCAGCGAGTCCGATAGGACGAGCTGTGATACTAGTGATATTTTCTGTCGAGACCTTCAATTTTTATCGGCAACGTCGTATAAGTCATGATGTCAATTTCATGACGTCATTGCCTGATATTTTCTTGTATCTGGTCAGTACGGAGATACTGACAATATCAGTCAGTAAGATCAAAGACAAAATGTACATATTGCCGATAAATGAAAATATTATCCGAGGCTGAAAATGTATCAGTACCATATAAATTGTTCAAAATGAAGGGTCCAAAATGAAGGGTCCAAAATGGAAAGCTTCCCTTGAAGTATTGGTTATTCTCAAAAATGTAAAGAAATTGGCAAACCAGCTAACCATACATTGGCTACAGTATTGAAAAGTGAAAAAAAGAGACTGCGGGGTAAAATGAGAATGGAGCAGGTAATGGAAAGGCAAAATCTATATCAACAGATAATGGACAATTCAGACTCGCAATTATTTTATAGTTTATAAAAAGAAATAGAAATGGATATCAAACTTCTACAAACTGTTTAAAAATCAATGAAGATGACATTTTTGTCCAGATGAGCAGAGAAATTGTTTTGCAAAATATTATTAGGATCTCAGTGTTCCTACCGATGACCAGTTTGACAACCAATATCTAAATTTATGTCATATAAGACAAAGCTTAAGGGACGATGCTTCCTGGTACAGTAATGAACTTCCTGAGCAATTTACTCCAAATAATGTATTAAAAGCAATTAATAAACTTAATTTGAAGAAAAGCACAGATGAATTTGGAATCACTGCAGAACATCTTAAACATTCAAGTACAGTTATTGCGCCAATATTATCCTTATTATTCAACAAATTTCTGGCAGAAAGGCAAATAACCAGACTCGTTCAAATCAGGAGTATTAACTCCAGTTCGTCAGAAAAATAAGGATCCAGCCATCGTAGGAAACTAAAGAGGAATTACTGTTACAGCAGCCATAGGAAAAGCCTTTGAATATTGTTTACTTGATAAACTAAATTTGAGATCAAACGCTCCAATTTGGATTTACAACCTTGGTTTGCCCAATTATGGCAAGCTAACTTATATCAAAAGCTCGATATGAAAAGGAATAAAATCAAGAAAACTTCTGTATTACCTTTTTGTATGTAAAATCAGCGTTTGATGTGGTAAGACATGAAAAACTATTAGACAAGCTTATTGATCAAAATTTACATCCATCACACTGGAGAATTTTAAAAGATATGTACAGTGGTCTAACATCAAAAGTTAAATGGATTGACGGACTGAGTCAGCCATTTCATATAAGACAGGGAGTGCGCCAAGGTGGAATTTTTATCAACTCATCTTTATAAGATATATGTATAGGATCTGTTAGAAGAATTGTAACAGAAGTCTGTAGGTTACCATCTGGAGGATTTACATTGACTCGCCAGCTTGTGCAGATGATACTGCATTTATCTTCAACGATAAGTATGAAATGCAATCATGTTAAATATTGTTGAAAGGTATGCAAAGGAACATCACTGTTTGATCCATCCAGTTAAAACACAGATTGTTGACTGCTCAAAATCGCAATCCAACTATATAACTGGACAATGAATGATAACAAAGTAAACGTCACAAGTAAAAGTGAACACTTAGGAGTAATAAGAGCAGATGAAAATGAAGTTAAGATCAATATTGAATCAAACATTCAAACTGCTAGACGGACAAAATATGCACATATGGGTTCTGAATTTCATTAAACAAATGGTTAACATCCACAATTTTCTTACAAAATTTATAATACATATGTTATACCAAAGTTAATCTATGGTTTAGAGATATTTCCTCTGAATGGAGAAAGTCTGGAAGAGCTGGAAATATTCCACAGAAAAATGTCACATATTCAATCACTACCTGACAGAGCATCAAACGCGGCCGTACTTCTACTGCTAGGAGGCAGAGATACACAAACGGCAATTTTTTTACTTTGTTCAGTATTATAGTGTACAAACGAACGTATAAAAAAGTACATTGGAACGATTAGAGTAAAATAAACTTTTGGGCAATGAAATTATTGGATGAAGCTAGTAGCAAATCAAGTCTAAAATTTTTAAACGTAAAAAACCTGGAATTGGAAAGAGCTCGAAGGTTTGTGACTTACATCAGGAACCTAGATTAGAAACTATAAATGCTATTGTGAAAGCTATAATGGTAACTGGATCTTACATTCTTCAAACGGGTAAGCACAAGATTAAAAACAGTTGTGTAACTCCGATCTGTCCACTATGTCACAAAGAAGATGAAAACATAATCCATTTAATTACCAGTTGCTAAGTTCTTTCATCTGTTCGGGAGAGGTATTTTACCTTAGTGAAAAACACAATTCTGAAAAATTTGTCTACAAAAGCTTGGTTTGAATTATTTAATACACAGGTATCTAATACAAGGTTGATTATTGATTGTACTACATATGAGGACAATATTGGAAGTGAGAACATTCATGAAGTGTAGAAATATTCCAAGGACTTCAGTTTTCAGTTGCATATTACCAGACTAAATATTCTGAGGGATAAACCACAAATTTGAAATACTATCAAATGATACTGTGCTGTTATATCTTTTCTTTTAGACATATGAACTGAATATGTATGATGCTGAAAAGAATTGTACATGTGTATATAGACTACATGATTAGAATTATAAAGGAATGAATAAAATCCACGTGCACGAGCTCCGGTTCTCGGTTGATCTAAAAAGTTTATAGCCTCTTCAATAATAGTAATCGGATCATATTTTTCCTTTTTAACGATGAATTTTATACCTTTTAATGATAAATAAAAAGAGATATATTTATATATATAAAGGCTCAGTGCATTAATGAATTTTAGATTTTAAAATATTAAGAAAATTTTTTTTTTAGATTTTAATGCAGATTTATTTTTTTACTGGTTGACAATGTCGCATTATTTATGTAATTAAGAACAAAACTTTATTTACGTCTTAGACTAGCTTTATTTTAATTTTATCTTTTAAATCTATATCCAGAATTATTTATGAAAATAATTGTAGCAAGTTAATTTTTATGTTACAATTTCGATTCCTAAAATTTAATTTTAACCTTAGCGTATGAAAATAAACCCAGTGACCTGATCCCCTACTAAGTATATATGTAAATAGATATTTTTTACTTTTTAACATATAAGGTATAAAACATTAAAGTGTTATATAGTAGGGTTTTACTCCGCTGCTGGAGGTACTCCTATTTAAAGGAGGCTTATACAGAGAAGAAGAATGTGACGAGAAGATATGCGATAATTACTGAAAGCAGTTGATAACGATTTCATAAAATAATCTGGTTTTATTTAGGGGGGGGGGGAATTTTAATCATATTTTAACTAAGTATACGACAATGCTTTTTATATATTATCTTATTTATTATTGAACCATACAATGTATTTTAACAGATTGTATGCCAGAGATGGCCCATAACTTGATCAATAAAATGTTTCGCTTATCATTCACTTTCAAATGAATTATCTCCCTTTGCGGTGAATATTTACCATGTTGTAAACTACATAAAATATTTATCTTAATCCAGGGGTGATATATTGCTTTTTTCAGCTCAACAGTTAGCTGGAGTGTATCCCTCTATAAAAAAAATTAAAAAAACTATCTGATATTTATGTTATATGAAAGCAGAACAATAAGCTAGTTCACAGGGTTCCCTATATATATTTTTCGCAAATGTTTCTGAAAAATATACGGAATTAGGGTGATTTTTAGTCTGATATCAGTAAAAAAGATGATCGATGATCTGTTATTTTTTTAAGTTACGGTTTTCATGCCAGTAAAATTACTAGTATATGCATGCTTATCATCTTTTGTACTGGACAAATATATGTAGTCTTCCCAGTTCATCGTTTAACACAAATTCTTCTGCAGTTCCCTACCATCAATTTCCTTCCATTTAGAATCACATTCAAGACTTGTTTCTTGGTGAATCCGTTCGTTAATGCAGAAATATTTTAATAGCTGAATGAAAAGCCATAGTCTTGTACGCATCTCTCATTTCTAATGAATGTTTAAGACATAGCTATATTAATGAAAGAAAGTGACACCGACTATAAACTGCTATTGATTTGAACAGTATCAAAAAATCTCAAAGAGAAATAATGATTTATAATTAAAGATTACTGTCAATGATGGCACATACACGATTATCATTGAAACATCTCGAAAAAGATAGAATTTGGGTCAACTTTTTGTCATTACAACAATGAATACTAGTATTTCAATTAAAATACACTTTTAGGCCCATTTTTGTTCAATTCAATGCAAATTGATGTGTATTTTTTTTTAAATTGTTCTTAATTTCAAGATCTGCAAAAATTATCAAGTAAACCAAATGACATAATTATTTAGTACTCATGAGTTTCTATCAAACATGAACTCTAATTTACCATTCAAATTTCTATGTACCTGATGTAATCCTTTTAAAGAAGCTTATACTAGTTCAAACTAAATTATTGCTTATCATATTACCAACATTGCGTACTTGGATATTTAAATACATTATACTAGAAATGTGAAGCTAAACAGCTGATCTTATTTTTTAAGACCGCAAAAGTTTCACTGAAATGAAACGTCAACGTTTTGACCTATAAATAACCTACCCGTTATCAAAAGGATCGTCACTGACAGTTCTTTTTCCATATTGAGCTTGTCTACTGTTGTATTATTGAATGTCGATCTTATGCGTGCCTTTGATTCTCTTAGAACCTATTAAATGAAACATTATAATGTATAAACTCAATGTTTAAGAATCTCATCAGAAACTTTGCTACCTGACATAACTTTACAAAATACAATTAACGTCAATTTGTTTATGATTCTTCAGTAATTCAGTAGGGTATATAATTAAACGTGCAGAATATCTTTTCGATACACCCTATTGCGTAAAGAATGTTAGTTACGTCTAAGTTTTTTTCTGGATTTTTAATCAGTTTTAGGCATTCTTAACAACATTTCCATAAAATCTAGGATGGGAAATCCCCTTACTAATAAGCTGTTTGCGAATGACATTATACTTTGATATGAAAGGTTAATATCTTCGATGAAAACTTTAAATGTATTTAACAGTTTATTAAATCTGTAGTAAGGTGACATTCATTGAAATCGTCAAGAGTAGAACAAACGCGAACGAATCGTACCATTTGAGAAATATAAACTCCGTAGGATGGGGCTGGGGAACGCCGGCTTCAAGAAAAGGGAAATTAGTAATACTGAAATCAAAATCCTCACTTTTTTTCGAAAATTTTAGTTTTAAGTATTTTTTACGTATTGTATGTATTTAAATGTCTCTGATCAAACAAATACTGCACATATTTTCATAATTTTCTGCTAAACTCTACCTACCTTTGCATACAATGATCCATAGGAAAAGGTCATGACTGAAACAGGAATCAGAAAGAACACGACAAGCAATGTTACGACAAAAGATCTTCCATTGTTTTCTTCTCCAATCAAATCAATTGCACAGGAAGTACCAACTCCTTCATAAACAAACTGGTTCCATCCAAGCAAAGGACATAACGCAAAAACTAGTGGCACTCCCATACAAACACAAATAATCAACGTTTTGAAAGCTTTTGGGAGGCGTGCTGAAAGATTATTCCGTACAACAAATATATATCTCTCCACAGAAATAGCGGTCAAAATCAACATGGTCGCAAAACCACAATATGAAATGAGAAAGGCATAGTACCGACATCCTATTTCACCCCAAAACCAATAATATTTGAAACACGACACTAAAACCATAGGTACTCCAAAAATAGCCATGATAATAGCCAAGCTGCACAATATAACAATATATGTATTTATTCTAGTTAACAACTTTCGATCTTTTGCGAAGACGATGAGCACTAATCCATTTGTAAAAATAGAACCCAGAGTGCCGATTAACAACATAACACCAATACTACTATGGAACCAAACTGGAGTTTCAGCAGCCAGTGTTCTGTAGTAATCAGTGAGGCCATTACTATCATTGTAGTACATCTTCATTTTAGCATGAAGCAGTCATTTCTGAAAAATACAAAAGCGCTTTGTTAGGGATATGTTGCAACACTTGATTTATATTCGTCAAAACTTTCCACGCATGTCTACCTGTAATTGTCGTGGTTTTGTATTCGGTTTTCCACTTCTTACATGTTTTGAAGCATATGTTGAAATACAGTCAGACTTACACGACAATAAGTGTAATTGATCAGCTAACACAAAAATCCTTGATTGCATGACATTTTGGATTGTAAAATTTCAATTAATATTTGCCCTCTACAGGTTATTGAATACTTTATTCCCAAAAATGAGTTGATTGCAATGACCACATTCAATGTTTTAAACATTGAAAGTCTATTTTTCAATGTAATGACACCATAATCATAAACATATCGTCCATTTGAAGTCAAACTTGAGATTATGGAAGAATAAACTTTTTTTGTTCGAATGTTGAACATCAAGAATTTTTGTTGAAGTTTTGTAATTAATATGTGCCTGGGATCATGCTATGCTTACCCAATGCCGTTTCATAAGTAAAAAAGCAGTCAAATTCGATTGTAAAATTAATAAAATTGGTAAATTTGATATACTAGTATTAAAAAAGAGGTAAACCATATCCTCCCAATATTTTCGTACCTGGCATAGCCATAATTAGTTTTCGCCATCATTTTGCGTCCGTAGTACATGTACGTCGGTCTTTAAAAAGCCGAGTATAAAATCCGTTTGTGCCGCTATAAGTACAGTATGGCATGTCCACATGTAATCCAAGCTCGGACAATTTCAATGAAATCTTGTCATTATAGTCATTGATCAGTCGCTATTATCAAAAGTGTCCGTTATGTCTGCTTCTTTTATTGCAGATGGTCGCCTGCACGGGACATAGTTTACCATTTGACTCTATGAGAAGCTCATTCATACTTCTTCCCCTCAGACCATGCTGAACCAACTGCAAACAAGTTGGTCACCATACATCCATATCTTTAGACTCCCAAAGACTTCATTTATTGGTATTCTACCAAGCGATCATGCCTTTTTAAATACCTTTCGATAAGAGTATAAATATGTTATGAATAACAAAATACCGAATTAACTGTAAATTTCGTATCTGCACATGTGCATTTCGACAACTTATGTCTCTTCAGTGCAGATCAAATCAAAACAATAGAAAATCCATGAACAGACACATGTGTAAAATTTGATGAAGAACAAATTACAATAGGATCTAAGAAGGAAAGCTAGAATCATTTAAGGACATACCCTTGCAAGAGGGAGATACTCCTTAGTTTTGACATAATTTTCTAGAATTTAGATACTGCAGTTTTCGGGTCAGCATCGAAGTACTGGCCAATATTATGCATTACCTATATCAAAAGGAGAAGGTAATCTGGAATTGGTTGAAATGGGTAGGGGAACATATGGTTGCATGGAAACTAAACTAAAAATTGAAATCATAAAAAAGATAAGGGATTCTTGTTATTTTTTATTCATTAGCAATATGAATAAACTAGATTATAAGGGACACTACTGTCCGACTTTTTTTTTAAAAAGGGGGACAAATGTCTAGATTTCAGCAATATGTATCACTTATTTACCCAATTTCTTTTGAAAGGGTGAAAAATGGGTCTAGAATTGACTGTACTGGAAAGTGGAGCTTTTTTGTCAAGGAAACCGAACAAACTTAAAATAAAATTTAAGAAAAAGTATTCTACTACATAGTATGTTTTGATCTCACATATATATAAGACCAAAGAACAAAGCAACAACTCCGAAAATCCCGCTGTGCCAGATCCAAAGAATACACACTCTGTGACCTTATTAAAGACAACGTAAAAAACAAAGTGAATGACATGAATAAAATAACAGTTGATATTTCGAGACCTGTCCGGCTTTTCTTCAAAACACAATAAAAAAAGTAAAAACAATCAAACAAAACCTATTTACAAAGACTAAACTACAAATGTTTATACAAAATATCGAGATCTGCATATTAGATGCTGTTGTTTACAAATGTTTATTTTTCGAGGTAATTCCTTTCTCGTGAATTCAGCATAAATAAATCTGTCGAGAATAAAAATTGGTTTTCAGTAAATAAAAAGAAAATAATATTCTTACCTTTCTTTTGCTAGATATCAAAGATAAATAACTTCTAAAGTCGTACAGTAAAGACACCTTTCATATAGCAATAAAGGGAAAAAGACAGGCGTGTTTATATGCTGTAAAGACTTAATCGTCTTGTCCAGAAATGCAGCACAACCTTCAAATGAACTTCAGACCCAAAGGCAAAAACATCAAATCAACTTATGTTGCGCTAAGCTGATTGTGTTAATCTCGCTCTGAAATCAATTATCTCTGCCATTGTTTGTTTTAGACTATTATTTATATTAGAATGGTCACCACTTTTTAGTAACAATTTATTCATTAAGTAATTTGTATAAGGAATCAACTTATTAGATTTTGATGAGTTGCCACGCAATTATATTCTTTACAGCAATATATAGTATTTTATCACAGAATATGACAAAGGGTGTCCAAAAACACCTGCTTTCAACCTTCAGTGATCAGAACTTCTTGAAAGTGCTAGAGAGGGCTTTCCTTAATTTTTGTTAAGATCTTTTGTTATAATGTAATTATCGGTAATTTGTATGAGTTTCCTTTGATCTACAGAGACCGATATTCTTAGCATCGCCGAACTGGACACTATCACGAAAATATCGGGTCACTGTGAAGGAGTGACGTGCGGGTTGCTATGCTGACGCACTATCTTTGTGTCCATACACGCAATACGTTGAATGAAGAATTCATACATGTATAAATTATTGCAATAAACAATAGATGAATTGCGCAAAAATGGAGATTTCAGCTTATTTCTATTTATTATAAAGTTTTATTAATTATTTTGTGAATTACCGATAAAAGAAATATAGGACATTTTGTTTTTGATACGGACTTTATCACGGTATCAAGTGAGCCCGTTAGGGCGAGCTTGATGCGTAACGCCGTGATAAAGTCCGTAGAAAAAACAAAATGTCCTATATTCCATATATATTACATATTTCTAAATCCCGTACTAACTTTTAAACTGTACGATGGTCGCAGGAAAAGACTTAAGAGGTATTGTTACAACACAAAGGGTTAATAAAAGTCATCAAAGACTGTTATTTGTGCTCAATATTCCATTCACTATTTCAATAGTCTATATATTATAGGGTTATTGCATGAATATTGGGGAATATTGTCCCGAGTAGAATTTTATATTGCACGAGCTTGCGAGTGCAATATATATTCTACGAGGGATGATATTCCCCAATATTCATGCAATAACCCTTTTATTGTATAGCAAAGCTAAAATTTCTGTAAAAATTGGATTTTGGTTGTCGATGACGTCATGAAATTGAAGTCATATTTGCACAAGGGCAATATGGTAATTTATTGCACGCTTACATTTGGTTGATTTCTTAGGGAAATATTATGTTGCTATACAATAAATTGGTGTTTTGGACTGTCCGGTTTGCATAGGATCCTACTTGAACTAATAGAGAAACCAATTTTCAAATCAATGGAAATATACATGTTTCATATTTATGTCCGTATATTTAGTTCTTTCAGTTTCATTTCTCACAATTGACTCAGTCCTGTTGCCAACTGAATTTTACTGTTGTTACGATTTTTTTTTATTTATCACATTGGCTATAGGGGGAAGGTTTGGGCCCAATAAAACTAGTTTAACCCCGCCGCAGCAGGTTTGCGCCTGTCCTAAGTCAGGAAATTTATTAAGCCTTTGTGTGTCTTTTCTGTTTATGTATTCTGGTATATGCATGAAATCATTATGCTGAACTCCTCACGGGAAGGGATCTTGGTGGAAGCTGTATACTGAGAGTACATAATTCTATTTGTCGTTTGGTAATGGGTCTGGAGCTGGCAAGTAAGTTAATTGCTAGTAGTCTTTTATGATTTCATGTTTATGTCCGTATATTTAGTTGTTTCAGTTACATTTTTCACAATTGACTCAGTCCTGTTGCCAACTGAATTTTACTGTTGTTACGATTGTTTTTTTATTTATCACATTGGCTATAGGGGGAATGTTTGGTCCCAATAAAACTAGTTTAACCCCGCCGCAGCAGGTTTGCGCCTGTCCTAAGTCAGGAAATTTATTTAGCCTTTGTGTGTCTTGTCTGTTTTCTAGTTAGTTCACTTTTTGTCTATGGGAGTCTAGGATGATGTTTATTTCGCTGAACTTAATTACTCTTTATTTAGGGGCCAACTAAGACCTACCGTTGGGTGTGTGGTTTCCTCACCGTTGATTGAAGATATTATGGTGGCTTTGAGTTGTTATTACTCCCCTTTGTGTCGTTGTCTCTTTGACACATTTCCCGTTTCCCTTCTTTTTTCCTATCTTGTAATATTATTGTTTTGTATCGAAAAACATTAAATCAGCAAGACAATGACATCAAATATATAATTGAACTGCATTTCCTTTATTTGAATAATGCACGAGAACGTCATTCTGAAAGAATAAAAAAAAAAACACTCAAATTGATGAAAAAAATAAGGATTAAAATGCACAATTTGAGATTTGAGGTCACGGATAGCATGCAACTTGTTGAAATTCTAAAAAATCAAATAACATATTGCAACTATTTATTCCTTATTTTATGACTCATGTTTCTTAAATTTCTTTTGAGATGGGGTTCAAACTTAATTTCGGGGATAAATTGGTTTATGCAATAAAAATATTGATTTTTTTTACCGAATTTTGATATTGGCCTGAGTTACCTTCCTCCGACCAAAAGATATTGCCGTATACTTTTTTGTGCTGGAATGGAGCAGTCCAACTGAAAGTGGTTTTGTGTGATGTCGGAATAGTACTTTGTTCTATTTCTGAGGAAAATATATGCGTAGAAATAAATCATTTGTGAAATTTAATTTTAAAACAAGTGGTAAATAATAATTTAATTTTAAAATCCACTACCTTCATTTCTTTGTGGAAACAATCAATGGGTCTTATTTGAACAGATTAAATAAGTTAACTATCTTTCATACCTTTATACTTAGTAATTTTAATTTTTGCCCTTTGGCCTGGCATTTCTGTACAGATAAAAATTCCCAAAAAATAGAAAAAGTGCAGGAAAGAGCACTCCGTTTTGTTTACGAAGATTATCATAGTTCTTATGAGGTATTACTACAAAAAGCTAAGGTGCCTTCCTTGCAGATTAGAAGAATGAGAACCATGGCTTTGGAAACATATAAAATAATTAACAAACTTGCACCTGTCTGTCTTCATGATCTTGTCCATATGAAAAATTCAAATTATTTTTTCAGATACAGTAACGTACTGGATATTCCACAGATAAAATCTACACGGTATGGTAAAAAATCTTTTAAATTTGCTGCACCTACATTGTGGAACAGCCTCCCAGACCATTTCAGGACTGAAAACAGCTTTTCGCAATTTAAGAGCCTGTTGCAGTCTTGGAATGGGTCCAAATGCCGCTGTTCTGCATGTAGGTGATTGAAATTCTGCTTCTGACTTGCTTATTTTGTATTATTTTTATTATTCTTATCTTTTCGTTTAAATTTGCAATTTTTTAGCTTCGATTTAAAATTGTTTTATGCTTTAATTTTTAGTTAACAGTTCAGCTTTTTACTGATTATGTTGGTGTATCTTAAATGTTCAGTATATTTTATTGCTGCTTCAACTTTTGTTTGGTACACCTGTATGTGAAGTTTGAACAGGAGCCCAAAGAGGCGCTTGCCACGTGGGTCCTTGTTCAAGTCTATATACAGGCCTTTTGCTTTTTTGCCTTTTGCTTGCATGTCTTAGCTTATTTTAGTTTTAATTTTGCATGTGACTTGTGTTGTTTTATTGTTAATGTATATTCGGTAAAAAGCTCTTCAGAGCTTATGTTATATTGTTTATAAATGTACCGAATCAAAATAAAGTTTTCTTATCTTATCTTATCTTATCATAAGATTGGTTGATCTGTATATTAAGGACACGTGTCATGCCTCCAGGTGTTATAATCTACCTGGACACAACCGTTTAAATTCTACAATACACAAAAAATATGGTAAAAATTTTACCTTGATTTTCATATTAACTGCATTTTATAATTCATTAATTGATAGAAATTTAATTTGAACACATCTATTCTTTCAGAACGGATACCTGTTTGAAATAAAAATGTTAAAATTCTATTTTTTTTATTAATCTAATCAAGACAAATGACCATACGTTGCCACGGTAAAAATCGAATCTACACCCTCTTAATTGCGGACGACTATGCGGCACCTGGTGGTCAAGTTCGATAACTCTGTAATCGCCAATTTTTCAAAGGTATTAGGGCTTCACAGTGGATATTGGTTCATATTCGCTGTCAGTGTCCTATGTCACGTTCGCTTTACGGCTCAGATAGGAATATGAACCCATAATGGTGAAGGGGATATAGGACTCAGAGAGCGAATATGAACCTGTATTTCCCGAGAAGATTTCTATTATCACAGGTTAGTCTCGAGTCATTTAGCAAATGATGTTAATCATACGCAGAAAACCATTCGTAATTCCAACATTTGATATATTGATGTTCGTAGTTGTCAGCTTAACATAGGATCCAATTTGAACTATTTTGAAGAACGAACTTTCAAATCCATGGAAATATATAAAGCTTTGACGGTAATAAACAATTAAGATATTATTGACAGTTTACATGCCAGTTTGTACTATATTTGCAGTTTCCAGGTATACAGAATCTGTGATTTCTTTTGAATATTACGTATTTTAATTCGACCACATTTTTGTGGCCGTATTATTGTATTTTGCAGTCGTTTGCGTCGTTTTGGCGCAGCATACCCTAGTCATTATGGAATTTCAGCATCATATTTCAGAACACACAGACCGCATTGTTTACTTTGTGTGGAATTGGGCATCATTTTATATATATATATATTATATATAGGATTTATAATATCTTGAAAATTAACTGCGAGACAATTTAACGGGGTTACTTCGATAGTGCTCCTATGCCTTCTGAAATGCCTCCTGAAAATGCATGCCTCAACAGACTTATCATATTATTAACGTTCTTGAGATAATAAGATCCAAAATAGGCAAATTAAAAGAACAAATAACTGATTTAAGGAACAAACTTTTAAAGCAATGGCATTTTATAAAGCTTTGACAGAAATACACAATTAAGATATAAACAATCGACATGTTTACATCCCAGTTTGTTGTGTATTTACAGAAACTTTTATAAACCCAGTAACAGTCTTTTCAGTATGTCACCATTCCAGAGAGAGGGGTGGTAGGGGTTACATTTATTTCTTGAAATTTGGAGTGAGTTTCCTTTGGATTCTGTTAGAAACCTAATTCTTTTTTTGCCCATTTGTATCACTTCTGTTTTAATTAGGGATATTTAGAGACAGGAACTTTACGTAGCCCATAACCTTAATATGTCCACAATATTACCTTTTTCTGTAATAATACTTTTCCATGGATATTCAATTTGCTATAAATGTATTTATTATTTGTACACTTCATTTCTGATTAGAAACGTCTCGTGAACGAACAGTATTAAAACAACTTTTTATTCAGGGAACTTAATCACAATGAGCTGTAAAATTTAATTACAATCGATGTTAGATAATAGTTCATATTTCTGAAAATAGATACTAGATTTGATTCTTGAATTAAAATTGTCGTATTATATTTCATTGAAAAATCGCCCAGAAATCGACCTATTAGTGATTGTGATTCTAAATGATCACTTGTTTCGTATTAATTTGTCGTATGCTTTAACTTGCTCCGAATGTCCATGGAAATATTCTGTAGAACAATAACCTGTGATCACAGGGTGTGACCACAGTAGTATCCAGAAACCCCTTATAACAATATGTTAAATTATTTAATATCTATCCGACGTTTAATTGCTTCAGAAGATATACTGCTAATGATGGTATTTTGTAGTAGTATTAATGGTTGTTGATTTAATGCACAAGGAGAATCTCATTATATTATTTTCATCAATATGTATCACCTATTTACCCAATTTATGGAAAGGTTTAAAATGATGAGTTTAGAATTGGATGTTATTGTAAGTGTGAGCTTTTTTGCATTGGAAACCAAAAAAAAAAAAAAAAAAAAAAAAAAAAAAAAAAACAGAAAAAAAAACAACAAAAAAACCCCAAACAAATAGGAACCCCCTTCATTGCCAGTGTTTTAAATATGGTCTGAACTTGGTTGCAATTCATAATAGAGCTTATAGTTACCATGAAAACAAAACCAGAAAATTGAAATTTGAAAAAAAATGCACTGTGTTACATTTTATGTTTAAATTTTAGTAATGTGTAAAGCTGGTAAATATGGGGAACGCCTATCACAATTTTTTAAACGGGTAGTCATAATGTTTTGAGTTCAGCACTATGTATTTCATGGTTATAGCCTTAACCTGTGTTCATTTTTTTTTGTTCGAAAGATGGTCTTTTATGGGTTGTAATTAATAATGAAAGTTGTTATCATTTTTACTATAGCCCACTTAATGAGTTTTGTAATGCTACATGAAACTCATCTCTTGCATCGTTGATGCTATTCTAAGTTGGAAAAAAATGATTATAAACCAGAAATTAATGAATAAAAAATAGATAAAGATAAAAATGCTGTAAACCAATTTATTTTCTGTGTGACTTATTTCACGAAATACACATCTTAGATTAGTGTCGCGCCAATTTCTTCCTTCTACTTAAGTACATAACTTGGAAAGACATGGTCGAGACGATATATTTTTGCGATGTTTTCTTTCATCGAAAATAAATAGCACACGAATAAAAGTTGGTTTACAGTAAATAGAAAACAATCTTTCATTTCTCCTGCTTGATATTAAAGATAAATAAATGTAGAGGAAAATAGACCTTAATATTCTTATGTTGTCGAGACTTAATAGTCTTGTCCAGAAATTCAACACAACCATCCACTGAACTTTAGACCCGAAAACAAACATCAAATCAACTTATGTTGTGCTAAGCTGATTCTGTTAATCTCAATCTGAAATCGCCTTTCTTTACTATTTCTGTCAGCACATCATTAAGACTATTTATTTATATTAAGTTTATGTTCACCCTGTCTCTTATCAGTTACAACTTTTCATTAACATTAAGTAATTTTTAAATAAAGAGTCGTATGAGGAATCAAATAATTAAATTGTGATTAGTTTATTAGTTGTCACGTAATTATCTCTTCGTCTTTGTCCTTTTTGGCAATACTTCGAATTTCCCGCGATATATTCTGTAGAGCAATATATATATTGTTATATTCTGTTGAATTGAAATATCCAGAAAAATCCTGCAATTTCATTTGTTAGCTTGGCAGAGGATATGAGACCGTTTTGCCGTGGCAGCAAAATCACAATTTTTAATAGCCTTTAAAGAAAAATGGTAGCACTTCTTCAATAATATAAGAGTTATTAGGTCTTTACAGGGGTATTCGCTTTCTGTGTCTATATCACCATCGTCTTACGGCTCAGGCGATATAAAACACAGACAGGGAATATGACCCCGGAAGGCAAAGGGAATATAGGACACAAATAGCGAATATGAACGCCATATTCCCTGTGAAGATTCCCGAATAGCATTTCTATCATTACAGGGTGTGACAAAAGGAATCCAGAAACACCTGTTTTTTACCTCACGTGATCAGAGCATCCTGTTAGGAAAGGCTTTCCTTATTTTTCATAAGTTCTTTTGTTAAAATCCGAGGCATTGAAGGGGATCACAATATCCTTCTAAGAAAACAAAGTATAAAAAATTAATATTTATGAAAAAAATGTGATAGTTGAGTTATTTAAAAGGTACTTAAACAGAATTGAGTCCTTCGTTAAACCCACCTACAAACGAGCACACCGAGGCTCTAATGTTAAGGTAATAATAGAAAATATCACAGTTGTAATGTATTACACTGTAAAGGTTTTTTTTTTATCAAAAGAGTAATATAATAATTGTCACAGCAAAATATGTCTGATTCAATCAAAACTACATGTACGTTCTGATTTTTATATAAAAAAAAAATTGTTTTATCGCTTCATACAATGTTTTGCACATTGTTGTTTTGAACAACAAAGAAAATCACACTTAGTTTACTTCGTCAGCTATCTATTTTAAAGATATTACTTGTTAATCATCGATTTCAGCAATATGTATTACCTATTTTCCCAATATTTGGAAAGCCTGAAAGGATAAGTTCGGAATTGGCTGTAATGGAATGTGGATGGTGAATAAAAGGATATGGAGTAAATGAACATGAGACAAAGTCTCTACAAATACATGGTAAAAAACAAGCAAAGGAACAACGCTTTTATTGTTGTTCTTCATCTTGAAGTCACCATGAGGCCTTCAACAATGAGCTTTGCTCATACCTCATAGTAAGTTCAAGACGGCCCCTAGCACCGGTTTAAGCGGAATTCTTTGCTAATTGTCGAGCAACGCTACATCCATGTCTTTCTTGGTCATGGGTGCGGGATTGTCAACAAACATCAATTAAACTGGCAAAGTGTTCTTACAATCACTGTCATCCTTTGCCCGACAAAAGCACTAGTGACTTAAGCTAGTGGACTACTACAACATATAGACAAACTCAGGGCACTCATCAAGTCGAATGTAAGAAAACTTGGCGTTATAAAATAGTGAGATGTGGGCACTTAAAACAGGTGGTCTGGATTACATTTCGAAATTAATAAAATAAATGCCAAAATTTGAAAGTATCAATAGTATATCCATATGAGAAATTCTCTCACGCACAAGTACACCATAACTGAAAAATATAGAGAGCATTCATCTCTCGCATCGGGAATCTTTTTACGGACTCCACACTGCAGGAGAGACAAACTCCAGTCGTAAATGGTGAATAAAAGGATATGGAGTAAATGCACATGAGACAAAGTCTCTACAAATACATGGTAAAAAACAAGCAAAGGAACAACGCTTTTATTGTTGTTCTTTATCTTGAAGTCACCATGAGGCCTTCAACAATGAGCTATGCTCATACCTCATAGTAAGTTCAAGACGGCCCCTAGCAGCGGTTTAAGCGGAATTCTTTG
Source organism: Modiolus philippinarum (assembly GCA_002080025.1). Lineage (NCBI taxonomy): Eukaryota > Metazoa > Mollusca > Bivalvia > Mytilida > Modiolidae > Modiolus > Modiolus philippinarum. Next base: position 39,460 of record MJUU01053663.1, read on the forward strand.
CTAATTGTCGAGCAACGCTACATCCATGTCTTTCTTGGTCATGGATACGTGATTGTCAACAAACATCAATTAAACTGGCAAAGTGCTCTTACAATCACTGTCATCCTTTGCCCGACAAAAGCACTAGTGTCTTAAGCTAGTGGACAACTACAACATATAGACAAACACAGGGCACTCATCAAGTCGAATGTAAGAAAACTTAGCGTTATAAAATAGTGAGATAGTGGAGCCTTTTTTGATTGGAAACAAAAAAAAAATGAAAAAGTTAAGAAAAATTCTGCTATATGTTATGTTTTGATCTAACTAATATATATAAACTAGATTATATGAGATACCTTGCCAAAATATTTTAAAATATGATCTAAAATGGGTTATAATGGTAAGTTGCTTATATGGTTGGCATGGAAACCAAACAAAACATATTGAAATTTTCGATAAAAAAAGTATTTTGCTGCACTTTTGTTAGGTCAGGGAACCCCTCCCTGCCAGTGTATTTAATCATGGTCTGAAATTGATTGTAAATGATGATGGAACTTAAGTTACCATGGAAACTCAAAACAGAAAAATGAATTTTAGAAAAAAAATACATTGTGGTACATTTTATGTTTTGATTTCAGCAATGAGTATAAAATGGTTAATGATAGAAACCCCTGTCCCATTTTTAAAGGGTTGTCATAATGTTTTGTTTCCAGCACTGTGTATTTCATAGATTATAGGTGAACCTCTGTTCATTTTGTCGTTGAAATGAGGTCTGATAAGGGCTGTAATAGATAGTGAACGTTGTTTATTATTGTTATTATCATAGCTCACTTAATGAGTTTCGTACCGCTACATGACACGAAGTACTCGCAACTCAGTTCTTGCATCGTAGATGCTTTTGACAAATAAACAATAATGAACAAAAAATGAATAAGTAAAAAGAAAAATAACGACAAAAAAGCTAAAACCAACCATTTGTCGAGACGACTTATTTTCACGAATACATATTTTGGATGAATGTCGCGACAATTTATAATTCTACTTTCCATTTAATTAAGGGAGTACGAGTGTCAGAAATTTTGTAATTAGAATTAAAATTCTGACCTTTTGTTTTGAAGAGCACTACTTATGGAACAACTTGAGCAAAAAAAAAAAATGAAAATCCATGTAGGAATTTTTGAGATATAAGACGTCAAAATTTTGGCGGGAAACAGATCTCTCTACAGTTTTCCTTCAATTTGCATAAGATGTGTATAGGCCTTTAAATATATGAAATTATAATTGGAAGTTGATTAAATTCTATGCACAGTCTATTTTATGTATTTTACAGTGACTTTTGACCAAGAAAATGTGATCAATGTGCAAAAAAAAAATTAGCACTGTTTGAATGGATAAAACCGATGATATAGAATGCTTCTTAAATCTGACACTCGTACTCCCTTAAACAGTACGGAAGACAATGTCGAGACGGTTTATTTTTGCGATATTCTCTTTCGCGCGAATTAAATGAATAAATCGCTCAAACATGATTTACAGTAAATTGAAAATAAATAAATAATATTCTAACCATTCTTCTGCTAGATATAAAAAGAAAATAACCGTACAATAGTAGAACTTTTACATAGAAATCAAGGGGAATGACCTGCATGATCATATGCTGTCGAGACCTAATCGCCTTGTCCAGAAATTCAGCACAATCAGACCGGAAGGCAAACATCAAATTGACTTACTAGTATATCGCGTTAAGCTGATTGTGTTAATCTTACTATGAAATCATTTGTCTTTGCTATATTTTGTCAGCATATCATGCAGACTAATTACTTATATTTAATTTATGTTCACCGCTGTCTCCAATCAGTTACAATGCATTTATGTTCGTTTTACTAGGAATAAGTGAATGTGATTAGTTTATGAGTTGTCATGTAATTATTTCATCGTCTTTGTCGCTTATGACAATACTCTGAATTTCCTGCCTCAATATATTCTGCAGAGCCATATATAGTTTTTTTTTTTTTTTTTTTTTTTTTTTTTTTTACAGAGTGTGGCAAAAAAGGTATTCAGACACACCTGTCTCATTCTCCAATGGTCAGAACCTCTTATTAGAAAAGGCTTTCCTTAATATTTGGCAAGTTATTTTGTAAGAATGTAATTATAACATCACATTTTTGTACCAACTTTCTAAACGTATTATGATTGCGAGAAAAAACTATACAAGTCATATAGCAAATCATGTGAATTGTGATAAGAAACAAAAAAATACCGAAGTTGCCGAATAAGAAATCAATTCGCTATTTTAGTATTTGATATATTGGTGCTAGGGGTTGATGAGTAAGAATAGGTAACCACTTGAACTAATTGCGGAACAAACTTTCAGATCAATAGAAATATAAAAAGCTTTGACAGAAATACACAATTAAGAAATTAATTATAAGAAACATCCCAACTTTATGTGCATTTTCCGTTTGCACTTTATTATGCAGAATCTGAGATTTCCTTTGAGTATTTATGGTTTTTTTTTCATTCGATAACATTTTAACGGCCGTATTATTGTATTTCGCAGTCGTTTTCGTCATCCTTGAGTAGCATACTTTAGTCATAATGAAGTCTCAGCATAATATTTCACTACACACAGGTAGATCGCGTAATACACTGGTAGACCCTGCAACACATAAGTAGATCGCATAACACACGGGTAGACCGCGTACACACACAGTTAGACCGCGTAGCACACGGGTAGACTACGTAATAAGTTTGTGATTTGTGGATTCAGGCACCAATTTTCTCTATATAGGATTTATAATCTTGAAAACATGCTGTAAGTCAAATTTTAATGGGGTAACATCGATTGTGTTCCAGTGCCTGACTGTAATACGTGTCGCAATAAATTTATCATATTATTTCCGTTATTGAGATTATTAAAATTCAAAGTAGGCAAATTAATAAAACAAAATATTGCTAGTTCTGTTTGTTTGCAGCTTTAACAGTCGTCTACGAATGTCCCCATTCGAAAAAGAGGGTAGCATCTATTTCTTGCATTTTGAAATGGTTTTCATTTGGTTGCTATGATGAAAGAATTTGGTAATAAGCCAACAAATTTTGCCTATATGTAGCCTATATGTATCAACCACATGGCTTTGAATAGTAACATTTCTGTTCTAATTAATGGGTGTATTGTGGGCTGGACCCTTACTTTGCCCATAACCTTACTATGTCCACATTATCATATCGCCCTAGAGGTAGTCGGGACGACATATTGTTTTTTTCTCCGATTCTCTATTATTGTTAAAATCTTTCACCACAGTTTTTCAAAATGGCTGCTATTTTCGCTTAAATAAGTAAATATCAACTTTATCCAATTTCAACGAAAATTGATTTGTAGGGAAATTTGGAAACTTTGAACTTTGAAAATTTTCAAAATGGCTGACATTTCAGAGATGGCCGCCAAAATACGTCAAATTTCAACTTTGTCAGATTTCAACTAAAATTGATTTCTAGGTAGATGTGGACGCTGCGAACAGAATGGAATCAGCGATATGGCTGCAAGATGCTATTGCTATTGCTTGCGACTGCAAATATATTTTCCCATGTTTTTTTTTATATTGATATGATTGCATGTGCTATGTCTATTTCATGTGTTAGGCCGTGTCGTTTTTTTTGTTTTACATCAACTCATTTTGTGAGAACCTACCAGCCAGTAGTAGAAAATCACACAGAGAAAGAAAAACATGTTTGTGCACATATTTTGACTTTTTTATACGTACAAAAGTAAAATCATTTTTAAGATTTGAATATATATATCAAAATGCTCAAGATAAAAGCCGTCCTTAAGCCGACTATTGACAAAATATGAAGTTAGTCTCCAATTTCATAGTTGCTACTATACTTACTTTTAGTTCACTATGCTCTAGTTATTTTGTTAGGATGTCCGAGGCTTTTTGACAAGTTTTTCTGTTAGGTTGTGTAAATGTTGACAAAATTCAGTATGGACACGATGGTATAATCATCAAGAATAAACAGTATGTAGTATCCACATGTCTGAAAATACATCTCACAATATTGAATGGTGTCTACTTTACATACCCCTCAAGAGAAATAAATAGATATTGATTTTAGATTTTAAACTTATTTTATTCATTAAAGAAAAGGATTGGGCAACAGGCAAAACCTATCCAAGCCCTCTCCCATAATACATGCAAAAGGTATACAAATTTAGATAACAAAAACATAAATACAAGCAGGAAATTTTACAAAGATGAACACTTGTGAGGCTCTTCATGGAGCTATCGAGGAATCAGGTAATCAAAAACTTATCATAAGATAGTACTTGAAAAAAAAGGTTACTTGAAAATAAGGTAGTCTTTAGTAATTTATATTTATCACAAAATATGATAATCAAATATTGAGAGTAGAATGGGGGTTTTAATAATTAAGTAATCAATTCAAAAAGCTAGTAATAAAATATTCAGCAAAATAACCCCCATTTATCAAGTATTTTTTTTGAAAACCATGAATAGAATCACAAGTTACTCTCTTCATAAATGATAATGATATCACATTCAAAGAAAAATACCTTAAGACATGCAAAGGCACCATGATTAAAGAACATCAAGATTTGTTTTTTTTTAAGATGAAAAAAAAAGAAAAAATAATAAAGAACTAAATGAATTAACTATACATACAAAAAAGCAAATAAATCATGCAAAATAAACAAACACAGCAAAAATAACTTTTAAGCAAATCTGTGAGTGTCATTAATGTATTTTTGAACATATTCAAATATTTGTATATTCAAGTCAATAGAATAGGTTCTGTTACCATAAAGGAGTAAGTCCACAGTGATGTCTGTATCTATGTCTGTATCTATATCGTTGTTGTTAAGTAATTGCTGAATAGAGTGAAACATATTTAAACGTTGTTCAATAAATTTTGGACAATTCATAAAAAAATGAAAATTGTCCTCATAGTCATTACTACAATTCGGACAATTTGTATTTTCAGAGAGGAAGTGACTATGTAGATGAACTTTAAGGTTACTAGCCTCATTCCGAAGTTGACAATGTAAAATATTTTCGACCCTCCGACCTAAGTTATAATACTTCAAAGAGACTGAAGAATTATAATGTTTAAAAAGTCTACATTTAAACATACTTAGGTTCGGAGACTCTCTAATATTCAAAGGCAAGGTATTCCACAGTCTCACAGTAGATGGGAAAAAACTATTATAAAAGGAAGTAGTTCTAGAAAAAGGAGGACGAAAAGTTGTGTCTTCATTTCTAAGGTTGTATGATGTTTCTCTGGGTAAATAGGGTTGAACTATATCAAATAAGTAAGAAGGAGTTAATCCATTTAATATCTTGAAAAATAAGATAAGTTTGTGATTCCTTCTTCTGTTACTTAGAGTTTCCCAACCAAGCTCCTTATATAATTTTTGTTTAGATGAATTTCGTCTTAACCCAGTTATAAGTCGAGCTGCCTCAACTTGTACACTTTCAAGGAGATCAGATTCAGTTTGTGAACATTTGTCCCAAACAACATCACTATATTCCAAGATAGGTCGAATAAAAGCAAAGTAGAGACAAATTAACGATTTCCTGTCCAGCAAATACTTTAAGCTACGCAGAATGTTGATACGAGAACAAGCTTTTTTGTAGATGTTATCAATATGAATTTTCCATGTGCCAGCAGACTGTAATGTTAAACCAAGATGACAGTGATTGTCAGTTTCAACAATAATATCACCATTAAGTCCAAAATGAACTGGAGGATGGACTCTAGACTTTCGAGTAAAAACTATACTTTTGTTTTTTTCTGAGTTAAACTGAACAGCCCAGTTTTTGGACCATTTAGAAATAATATCAAGATCATTTGTTAATGAAATTGCTGCTTCATCAAGGTTGTTGTCAACAATCACAAACAGAGAAGTATCGTCTGCAAAAAGGCGAATATTATTATTTATATTGCCAACTATATTGTTTACATATACTAAAAATAGGAAAGGACCAAGAACAGACCCTTGCGGAACAGATATTGAGATAATGTTCACGTGACAAAGCCTACCATTTTTCTTACATATTATGTTAATATAACATTTTTTATATAGACGTCAGAATAGATTGACATACACTTTCCCACGAATTAGAACCCTTTTCCCGTAAATATTGTCTATTTCGTAAACTCTCTTAATCGAACGGTGACATATAGATTTTTTCAGCGTAACATAAGCTTAAGTGTATATCTCTGAAATATCAAAAAATTAAAAAAAATCTATGTGATATTTACTTTATATGAAAGATAAACAATAAGCATGTTATCATAGCTCCCTATATATTCTTTGTAAATATTGCTGAAAAATACTGAATTTGGCCTGATTTTCAAAGCCAGGTAACGGGAAAAGATGATCGGTGACATATCTTCTTTATTTTATTTTTTGGATATATAGGTTAAGACCTACAAAATATCTTAAAAGAAAAAAATCTGTCTGAAATTTTTATTAGAATCGAACTACCTTAAATGAGTTAGTTATAACAGGGGATTCAGCTTACCTTTACGAACGAAAGTCAGAAGGTAGAACAAGTTAAAATGGGGTGTCGGTCGGACAAGAAGTTAAAAAGAGTTGGATGTGGGAGAATAGAAGGTGATGAGATATGGAAGATAATGTGTTTAGGGTCGGGAAATAAGAAGATGGAATTAAGGCGATAGTTGGTTCGGCGTTGGTACAAAGAAGTGGACGTGACTATGACAGAGAGCGTATTCATTTCATATTCATCCTTTGTTAAGGATACACATACACGCTATTTCCTGTGATACTTCCATTTATATTAAGTAGTTTTGGACACTTTTTTTGGTTACAATTTTCATTCTTTTAACCAAAACATTGTTTTCTCGGTAAGTAATTTGAGGGTATTAAAGATGATATTCGCATCCGATACGACAAAAAAAGATTGCATTACCTGCAGTTTTTCACCAAAACCAAGAAAAAAATTGTTTTGCCACAAAATTCTCATGCGGACGCAAAACACAGAAAAACTTAACTTTGACCTTACCTAATGTATTTATTGGTTAGTATACACTTCATCTCGAACAAAAATTTAAAAAAAATTAATGATTTTTATCACATTTGATTGTAAAATTTCATTATATTCGATGTCGGATATCACATCATATTTTTTGAAAATAGATACTAGATACTAGATTTGATCCTTGAATCGAAATGCAGACCGTCTCAGTTTCAGCAAAAATTTACCCTTTACAGGTTTAAGAATTTTCTGTCGTACTATTACTGGTATTTTTAGACTTCACTGGCACGTATGCTAGACATGTTCCGAGTTCCTTGCAAACCAGTACCGTTTAGCTTATATTTTGTTTTTTATATTATCATAACCGCATAAATTGATTTAATTTAATTTCTATTCATGTACATTTTGTGATAATTTCAAAAATATGTGATGGAAATTAATGGCTTTATATGAAATCAATTTCATTTTCTTTTAGAAGTTTCTGATGAGTTTTAAAGCTTGTTTCATGTTACTAATAAACCAGTGAAATCCAACCACAATCCACAGTGACAAATAATAAAAGTGACAACAAAAGTCCAAATCAATACGGAACTTTCGAGATAGGAACTCTCGTGTGACTGAAGGTGGAAAAGATCTCCTGAAATACCAGTAAAAAGGATGACTGGATTCTTGACCTATTAAAATAAATATATAATTAATGAAATTGAAGTGTACTAAATTTCAATTGACGAAAAACAATTAACCCGAAGCGCTAGAAATGGATTAAATATAAATCATCCTTAGCTCAACAGTATTTAGTGAATTCCCTCTTAAGGTATTGATGTATTGAATTTTTCATATAATACACAAAAATTATTCCGGAAGGAACACGACTCTAAAGTCCCGTATTAGAGGGGAAGACCACTAAGGAAAATCCGTAAAACGTAACGACAGTATCGAAAATACACAACCCAACACAGAGAATTTAGGCAATCACCTTCCAACACGGTTGATTTTTGTTTTTATTTGATTGTAAGCACAATCTGCTTTGATTTAGTTCAGAAGTAGAGTAGTGTTCTGATTAACGGGTTGAAGGGTCATACTTGAACACTTTTGTCATTGAAATATAAATTTAACCAGTTCATTTTAATACAAGACGTTACACTCGGTAGTGCGACGAGCACCAATTTTCTACTCAAAGATCATGGCTAGAACATCATATAAAAATTGAAATACTAAATGTTTTAAAGAAAATTTGGACAGATCATTCAATTTAGCCCAAATGCCCAATGACGCTGTTTTCTTTAGTTTTTACCTATGGACCAAACATTGCGCCTCGGCTCAACGGAAGTTATCAGCTTGTTAGTTTATTTCACGTTCATTGCATACAATCTGTATAAAACATTTTGAGCCATATTTAGCTTATCTGACCGAAAGGGTCATTGTGACCTATTGTCATTACTTGGCGTCCGTCCGTCCGTTAGCTTTTCACATTTTCATCAACATCTCTGAAACCACTACAGTAAATTCAACTAGAATTTACATGAATGTTGTATGTAAAGTCCTTCACAAAGATTGCTCATTTCGTTCCGATCCAACAAAAAACATGGGGCGCAACATATAGTTAAAATTGGACCCTATCGGAAAAAAATCATTTTCATCAACTTTACAGGAATGATGTTAAGAAGACCCTTTACAAATATTGCTCGTTTTGTTCCAATCTGACAAAAAAAAATGATCGAAAGAGCAAAACTTTAATTAGCATTTGCCATTATGGGAAAATATCTTTTTTTACCATCTTATCTGAAACCACGAGAGCAAATTTAATTAAACTGTACTGGAATGATGTAGAGAATGCCTTAACAAAGATTACTCATTTCGTTCAGATTCGACAAAAAACTTGGCCGCCAGCGCAGAAAAAAGACAAACATGCTGTTTAGTTTTCTGTCACATGAGCGATACAAGCTTAGTCTCTGAGCCTCGAAAGTAACAGCAGTAGAATTTGTGGCCTTTTGCTTTTTCACAAAGTCACTGTATGATCTACAAGCTGTACACCCCATATGCTGGGAGGTAGGTATATTTATTTTTAGAAAGGGAAAGTTCACAATTGGGAAGTCAAAATCATCACATTTGTCTTATTACCTAGAGTTCAGACGTCAATGTTCATCAATGTAAAACAAAAGGTCAAAGTATGAAGCATAATTCTGTGTATCGGTTGTGTCTTTAATTTATATTCTTAAAATCATTGATTATAAGAGAATTCAAAGTACATCGTCTATATATTTGAAGCTGAAATTAAATGACTGGGCTAGTTGATTCTGTTAAATTAGCCCTTGTAAAAACTTTGCTGCATACGAATATAGATAAGAAAAGGTCAGCTAAAAGTTAAAAGTTGCGCACAATTTTCTCACTGGAATACAGTACCTATTGTTCGATAAAAAGATCGCAGCCTCCATATTCAACAAAAAATCAAGTATCTTTATTACGTCATTTTCTATGCATTTCTTGTTTGACTCAGTTTGATTCTTAACAACACAATCATTTTTTATCTTTTTTAGTTCCCAAAGGAATATCTGCGTTCTCCGTTTTTGGTTGATGTATCAGATCGGAAATTACTGTTTCAAGTTTATTATGTTAAAGGGTAGTATAAAGGGTAGAAAATTCAAATTTTTGAATTTTATTGCAATATGAAGACTGTATGAGGAGAGCAGTTCAAGGAGATCTTTGGAACTTTTATGAGTCTACATCTGATTCACGTCGCTAGTAGAATGAGCTTTTTCGCGCAATTTTTACATCAATAGATTCTTTTTCCATATGTGACTGCACCAAGTATTTACTCATTATGTGTATGTAAGAACAGCCTAAACATGTATGACAGTTTATGTGCACTCTATTTAAGCACCTGGTTCTGTTCCGGTTTTTGGTTTGATTTTTTTTGTTCAGTCACTTTATTTTTCTTGCATAGCTCTGTCCTTAACTGATTTTGGTTTTGTTCGCTATCAGCGTATACAAAGGATTTCATTTCCAAAATGCACTTAAAAGACATAAGTTGTCGAACGGGTCATATGAAGAAATTAAATGAAGAAGAACTTCGGTACATTATTATTAATTATCACTGGGCCGATGCCACTACTGGTGGTGAATTGTTAGTCACAGAGGGTATTCGCCAACCCAGTAGCAAGTACTTCTGTGATTTCATTTTGAAATTTGCAATATCTAAATTTACGAAAATTTTGTTTAAAACTAAAGAGTACCTTTTCAATTTACTTCATTAGTTTCAGAGCAGGGGATAAAATGATGATTCTACTTAAACTATGTACTCGTTGTCGGAAAGTTTTTTTTGTTGGATCAAGACCGAAATGAGCAATCTTCAATACATCATTCGCATACAGAATAGTTAGATTTATAAAGATGAAAATGAGGATTTTTCGTCGGGTCCATTGATAAACTATGTTCTACACTTGCGGTCATGTTTTTTATTCGAATTGGAACAAAATATGCAATTTCATAAATGGCCTTCATTACGTTTGGTTTAATTTGCCTCCAGGGTTTCGGAGAAGATGATTGAAATGTGATTTTCCCACAAGGTCCAGTGTTAAACTATGTTCCGTGTTGACGACCATGTTTTTGTCGGATCCGACTAAAAGAAGCAATATTTGTAATGGACCGTTCGTACATCGATCCAATACAGTTTACTTAAATTTGCTTCAATAGTTTCAAAGCAGATAATAAAAAATGTTTTTTTTCCTTTAAAGTACCATTTTAAAATATGTTACACACCGGCGTTCATGTTTTTGGAACAGATTAGCAATTTCTAAAGGATCCTCAAAATATAATTCCTGAAAAGTTTGGTTTAATTTGCTTTAGCGATTTGAGAGGAAAAGATGAACATTTAAAAAGCTAACGGAAGACAGATCAGGTCGCCAGTCAATTGCAAAAGTGCATACTGATATTTTCGGTCAGGCGAGCAAAAAAGCAAACCTTTTCAACTTCAGGGGGCATTTTGTCATTATTTTCCTTGAAAACTCTTCTTACTCAAAACTGAATGTTAGTTGTAAGTACCTCGTCGAAACTAGCCTGAAAAACTAATTTGATTTTAGGACCTTTCAATAGTTTAATCATAAAACTTTTGATAAATGCTAGGGAGTAATTTCTTCGACAAAATCTCTGTCCAAAGCTGAATTTGGCTTTCTTTTTAGATCCTTTTACTTTTTTCTCCATTTGCTTTTATGGAAGTTTTTAATTTTGGTCTTGCAAATGATTTGATTCGGGATTGATTTGATAAGGAAAAAATAGTCAGAAATTAGTTTAGTTGTATGCAGTAATTGAATTTACAGCAACTTCGTTATTCTGTTTCATTACACACTTTATCAAATTTGTCATCAATCAAATATTCGACACATTTGTCTGTCGCGAAACAAAGGAAGTGCCAAACACTTTATGAACAACATCGGACAAAGGCTTAATGTACCTCAAGCCCTTTCACCATTTAGGTTGCATGTGATTCAGAATCATGGTGCCCGACTTCAGTCGAACCGAAATTCTTGAGTAAGAACAATTTGACAGAAGATAGATGTTTATAGCATCTGTTCTTAAAGCATCACGGCGGAGTGCACCTCATCTTGGTGCCACACAATTAATCAAGCTTAATAAATCTAAACCATTAAAGTGGTGCATATCCACTTTTTGCATGGAATATACCAAAGCAAGAGTAACTGCACCCGGAACTCACGACGTACTGTAGTAATATTATATAATGTGGCGCACCACAATAACGATGCATTTGTACGTTTGTGTATCTTCAGTGCACCATAACTTCGTTAATCCCTATAAATGAATAAGCAATCAATAACCGTGTACAGCATATGGTGTATATCGATTAGGTGAATAGCTTGAAATCTTTTTTTTTTCAAACTCTGTGATATCCTGGAAAAAAAAACAAACAAACAGATATGTTAATATAAGCTTTATTTCTTATTGGCTGCATTGTCGAATTTCATGACTATGCGAATGGCTAGCTACAAGTGTTATTCAGTGTAAACCGAGGAAATGGAATGCAGAATAATTTTTATGCTTTTTGTAGTCAATGTATTGTCGACTTTTATTCTGCAATTAAAGTCGTATCAGCACATGTAAAATGAACGAATTTGCCGGACACAACCTGATATTTTAGCTCAGTGACTCCAGCTGGGAAAATTGTTCTGGTCGATACTATATACAAAATTAAATGAGATGCTCTTTGTTCGAAAACAACAGACATATTCTTAGTGTGAACTATTTGCCGTCAGTTGCTCTGTGCACAATGTTCTCCTCTAATGAGAAAAGTTCTCAATGTTCATTATTTATAAGATCTACTGGTCAATAAAATCAAATTACTGTGATGTTGAGTCTTTCGACTTTAAATCATAGTCTAGTATAAATTCGAAGTACATCGTTAATGATTTGCTTACTGGTAGCATTCGTTATTTTGTGCCATTCGTCGACTTCACTGTTATGGCCGAAATTTCATATTTTGACCTATTTGACACAGCCGTGTCAGGTATTTCGCGCGGCTCATTGACCTGAGGATGGACTGCTGTGTTCGATTTTTTACATCTGATAATACTCAAAGCCTGTTTCCGGAAGTTGTGATTTTTCATTACATAAATCAATGGTGTAAAGACTCCGCCAACTTTAGTCAGCATTGACGGCACCGTCATTACCATGGCAGATATGTCTGATTCAGGATTGACTATTTTCCACAGAAGTAAACATGCAAATGGCGCCCAGCAAAGAAGGAAAAATCCTGAAATAACAAGAACAAATGTTACGTAATAAATTATTTCAGACAGTTAGTCTCTAGAGCGTATTGATAATTTCAAAAATATTCCTATTTGCACAGAGTTCTGTGTGTATAGGTATACAATTACATTATGATCAAGTAACAAAATACCGATGTTACTGTGATCAAACATATTTTCACACATATTTTCATAAACAGCTTACCATGTTTGGTTGATGTTTTTTCACAATTCAAAACGTTCAACATTACATGCATTAAGATCCAGAGAGCATTGTAAAAATTTTGCTCACATTTTCTCCACAAGCTATTTTTGAAATAACTAAAAAGCAACTTGCCGATTCTATTTGGAATCTTACAACATCCAATTTTTAAAAAAAATTATGTTGAAAACTAACGAGTATCTCTCTCATGCAAAGCTGTCCTTAGCTGATTTTGGTTTTATATTTAGGCCATATTGGTTATTTTTTCTCTATCAGTTTTTAAACATCTTTGAGTTTATGGTCTTCCAAACGTTTAGATTTATCTGCACTGAAGAGACATAAGTTGTCGAAATGCGCATATGCAGAAAATAAATTCACAGTAACTTCGGTATTTAGTTATATTATAGTGGTTTCTTTTGTTTTGTCTTATCAGCATTGTAACAGAAGACTCAAGTTAGTAAAATTGCTCTAAACACACGAATGGAATTCACCTTTCATATTTTGTCCCGCGTGGTGTCACCACTGCACTATCGGGTTTTATTCTGTGACTTCGTGATACCGGGAAAATACACGCACAATACACAAATACACAATTTTTGAACATGCGTGAAATACAACTTTTCCCGCGAGTTACCTGATAGTGCAGCAGCGACACCAATCGGGAAAAGCAGGACGGTGAATAGACCATATCCGAATTCTGGTATTCAGATTCACCAGTTGATGTTTGTCCGCCCTACGTCACAAACGTGTCCGCCCCATGTGACCAACTTCATGACGTTTTAGGCTCTATGACGTGACGTTTTCTATACTGTGACGTATTGAAAAGTAGTCTGGTAAATCCTAATACCATAGGTCGGATATGGTCTATTCCATTATACTACCACTCAAGTGCCTTTGTTATGAAAAATGAAGGAAAAACAAAGGCCGAAAATATCTTTCAGTCACTGCATGCTCGACAATTATGATTCACTGTCGAATGTGCATTTCAAACTTTTAGAGGTTGGAATACATTTACTAAAAAAGGAGAATTAATTTTTTGGAGGTAGAAATCATTATGTTTTTCAGATCAAATTCCGTGTGAATGATTTACTTAACATACAAATACATGTACAAAAGGCTAGGTGAATTCAGCTACATTTTTAACATGGATTCAATCTCAAACAAAATAAATAAGTCAAATAGGCATAAAACGCAGACGGTCAGTAAATAGCAAGATTATTTTGAATAATTGTAGTATTTCTAAAGATATACAAACACATTGTTCTGCCCTCCTTGTATCTGACTCTATATTTGTAACCTTTTTCATCCGTTCATTTTTGTCAGTGTTTTTACTGCATATGGTTTCTCTTTACATTCAAGTGATATCCATAGTATGTTTGGTATCTGGGAACATATACATTGTACAGTAGAAGAGCCTAATACTTGCAGTATTTCTGTTTCTAGTAAGCATTATCGGTTTTCACACACTATTCAGTTTTACACCTGGAAGCTTAAAGGCCAGAAATGTGGGAAAATTCAAGATTTGTTCAAGCAAATAAATGAAGAAATACCAAAATGAATTTACCTCCAAATCCAACGTTTCTGTATATTTACTCACCTACAATCAAAAGGATGGTAACCGCCAGTTCTTTTTCCATATTAAGTTTTTTAAGTATTCCATTATTTTCATTCGATCTCATATAAGCCTTAGATTCTCTGAGAACCTATCAAATGAAAACAATACATATAAATTAAAAAAAAATACTAAAAAGGAATAAATAAATTAAATGAGGCCATAAGAAATAGAGTTATAATATGTACATGTATATATTTTCAATGTGTCTTGCATGTTTTCTATTTGTTTTCACTATTTCTGCTTTTTGTAAAATTCAAAGTAGATGAGATTTTCGAAACTCGTTTTCGACACGGAAGGTCTCTCTTTGGATTTTTTACTTATGGTTTAACTCTTCCATGCTTGTCAACATTTGAAAATACCCTACTGAATATTACATATATGCAGTCTTGATGTCCTGTGTTTTTATCCTCTAATTTACGACTATATGGCAATTAACTCATTTTATTACTTGGTCATAGCAATTTATAGACTCTCAATGCTGTGAACCTTGATTTCCGATTTTTCAAATTGGAACGGGTAGATTTAACATTTTAAAGTAAGTTTACCGAGAATTTAAAATTTCAGCTTTTGTAAGTTCAAAAAGGTCTGTGATAAACAATGTAAGATGTTGTTTTTCTAATTCTTAATTTATTTGAAAGGAAAGTATTCCAAGATGTGGGCCACGATCTTGTTGTTACATGTACCTTCGTTGATTTACGTCTTGAATATTAGTTATTGATTGTTCTAACATAGTTTTCTAATATAGATTTTATTGTATGAAATTTACAGAGGAATAATAGAAACTCTGTATAATGATGTTATACGGGGTAGCAGGGTAGTATAATCTTATCTACATAATTTCTTTCAAATAATCTAAAATGCAAAGAAAGTATACCCACCTTTGCAAACACAGATCCATATGTAAAGGCCATGACTGAGACAGGAACGAAAAAGAATATGACAAGCAATGTTATGACAAAAGATCTTCCATTCTTTTCTTCTCCAATTAAATCGATCGCACAGGAAGTACCAACTCCTTCGTAAACAAACTGGTTCCATCCAAGAAAAGGACATATTGCAAAACCAAGTGCAACTCCCAGACATCCACAAATCATTGCCGTTTTGTAAGCTTTTGGCAGGCGTGACGAAAGATTATTCCGGACCACAAAAATATATCTGTCTACAGAGACAGCCGTCAGAAGCAACATGGTTGCTAACCCACAGAACGACATTAAAAAGGCATAGTACTGACATCCGATATCGCCCCAAAACCAAAAGTACTGGAAGCAAGACACTAAAACCATAGGTACTCCAAACACAGCCATAGTGACCGCCAAAAAACAAATGATAGCAATGTATGAATTAATTCTCGTTAACAACTTTGGTTCTTTTGCAAAAACAAGGAGCACTAATCCATTTGTAAAAATAGAACCGACACATCCGAGTAACAAGATAACACCAATACTGATATGGAACCAAACTGGGGTTTCAGCAGCCACTGTTTTGTAGTAATCAATGAGGGTGATGTTGTCGTTGTAGTACATCTTTATTTAACACTGAGCAATCATTCCTGCAAAAGAAATGGATAGGACTATGTTACGACCTTAGCGTCAAAATTTATACCCGCGCATGTCTCATCGTATCCTTCACTGAAATCACAATCTTGTTTATGTGTAATATTGATAAATTAAACTTCTATATGATGTGATATTTACAATTTTATTACACCTCATTTAAGTTAGCTGCATTTTGATTGGTTAATAGCCGTTTTATTTTTTGCAAATACCCCTTCATCGTGGTATTTGTCACAGGATCGAGGTATTTGTCACAGGGTCATCTGTGCGCTTTAATGATAGAGACATTCGGCGTGATTAAACAGATATATCATGAGCGTCGGGGTATTTGCCAAAAAAACAAGTCTTGGATCTAAATTTCCTTCGCCTTTCAGGGAAATTTTACCGCCCCGCAACTTGTATTTTTGGCAAATACCCCTCCTTGTCATGATATATTTGTTCAATATACCTAGCATTTCCCTCCTCCACAGAAATCGCAATTAATATATTCTTGACTAAATTTCAATATGATGTGATATGTACAATTTATGCTATTCACTAGTATTATTATTAACTGATGGATTAACGACTAACGATCAATAAAGACCTTGAATACTTAGCAATGACCCATTAGGTACTATTCAGTTTAGCTTGAAAGGGTGAAGTGCAATTGTTGAAAGTCCCAGGTCAAGAAATTTTTAAAAAGTTACATAAATCGCTGAACTTTTAATATTGATGTTTATGATGAGTGTTTAATTAAAAAAAAAAAACAAAAAAAAAAACACACAATTATTAATTTCTCTCTCCTTGTTTAAAGTATGATTCTAGTGATGATATACATAATCTTTCAATGAATTAAGGTGTTTCTTTTAACAACAAAACTCTCTTTATGTTTATTTACCAAAATTAATTTTACTTTCAAGATAGGACAACTAGCAATATATATATATATATATTGTGGTAAAAAAAGCTTTGCAATAGATGAACTCTTACGTAGTTGATAATGAGTGCCCCAATAACAGTATGGTAGGACAGAACCGGATTCCTGGTCCAATTGATGCATACGAAATATAAATATACTTGAAATGCTTCTCAACATTCACCACAAGACAATCATTAACATTGGTTATAATTGTTCTCGTTCAGCTTTTAAACATATTTCCAAATGTTTTGACGTGATCTGCACTGAAGAGACATAGGTTGTCGAAATGGCCAGATACAGTAACCGTAAATTCACTAGATTTACAACCACTTCGTTATTTTGTTATTCAAATACGGGTAATAGATCGTAATACAAGAGCAAAATAGAAAGACTAAAATCAACTAAGGATAGAACTACGTTGTATGCAAAGAGGAATATATTCTTAAATTTATATATTGCAAAGTTCATAATGAAGTCGGTTTTAGGGCCATCATCGAAGTACTGTCTACTTGGTTGGGGAATACTATTGTGGTCAAACAGTCCACCATCAGAGGCATCGGCCCAGTGTTAAAAAATCCCAAAATACCGAAGTTGCTATCGAAATTATGGTTAGGTACATGTATCATGTGTATATATCATTGAATGTATTTTATCAGCATTTCTTTAAAAGTGCACAAGTGAAATTCAAACTGAATTTAAATCTGACTAAGAAAATATTCCATTTTAACAAATATCAAATTAATGTGTTAAGGCAGTACAGAAAAGGGGACATTAAAACTAGGAGCAGTACAGAAAACGGACATTAAAAAACAAACAGATACTTTTTTAATAAGCTAGGTCTAGAACAATTAATTCTGCACAAAGCCATACCCGTATAAAATGCAATTATTTCCTTTCGTAAAATACCATATAACAGATCAATGTGTCGGACCATTGCTGAGAAAAAAAATTTCGAAGGAGAAATAAAAAGAATGAAATCAGAAGACTTTAAATATGCCCCAAATTATTAAACAAAAGTATGTTCCAATGTCCCAAATTATTAGACAAAACTATATTCCAACGTCCCAAATCATTAGACAAAACTATGTTCCAACGTCCCAAATCATTAGACAAAACTACGTTCAAATGTCCCAAATCATTAAACAAAACTATGTTCCAATTTCCCAAATCATTAAACAAAACTATGTTCCAACGTCCCAAATCGTTAGACAAAACTATTCCAATGTCCGAAATCATTAGACAAAACTATGTTCCAACGTTCCAAATCATTAAATAAAACTATGTTCCAATGTCCCAAATCATTAAACAAAACTATGTTCCAATGTTCTAAATCATTAAACAAAACTATAACCCAAAGTATAAGATGAAGATAGAACACAGGTGTCATTAAGTATTGTCCATTGATGCCATTTACATGGTAGTTTCCCAAAGTCTGTCATTTCAGTACCAGTCTCGAAAAAAGACAGTCAGTAAGGTCTCTTTCGTTTGTTTCAGAGATTTCATTTAGCATGACCCGTTAATGCCTTTGAGTTGAATAATATGTACATCTGACTCTTCTACATTTAGCACAGGGATAGTGACCATTTTCAATCAAAGTCAATTCTCGATAGTGCCATTTCGATTAGTGGGTGTGAACTGTGTCATAGTTTCTAATTTTTTGTTCGTGTTTTATATATTTTTGTCTTACTATCGATGTCAGGTCATTACTGTTTTGTCGTGTCCCTGAAGGGCCTATTGTTATGGCACACATAATATTTGTATTCTCAGCTCATATCTCATCTTTGCTAGCCAAGGGTTACGAACCGCTCCTTTCCTCTTCACCCTTGGCGGATGTAGCCACATTTTTTGCAAACATCAGTTTCAAAGTATCTCCCTTTGAAGTAAGAGTTTCAGTATGATTTATTATGAAAATTAAAGATTATTTATGGCATCTAATAATACAATTCCAAATATAATAAACTACAGGGAAATAATCCCTCAAAAGTAAAGAGACATTATAAAATCGTGGGAATTTTGCAAAATAGAAAAATTATAAAATGCCATATTTTAAATTATATTGTTACGATATATATTAAAAATTCGAATTTATGATGATTGGTTGCTGTAACTAATCAAAAACGTGGAATCGAAGCGACAGAAATCCAGCTTGATCTGCCAAGGGTGAAGAGGAGAGGAGCGCATCGTAACCCTTGGCTAGCGAAGATGCTCATATCTCATCTCTTAAAAATATCAAATCAATTATGATCAATTATGCGCTGAAGCATTGCAAAAAAAAAAAACAGAGAAAAACAGAGAAAAAAACAAACAAACAAACACAAACACGAAAAAAAAATCCAAACAATGGTTTGGTAAAAGAGGAGAGGGAGTGAATTATTATGTAAGATTGCTTTGGTGATTGAGCAAAATCAATTTACTTCTGTGTGTGGCTTCAACATTTTGTTTGAAATGTAGGGGGTAATAGACAAACAACCAAACAGAACCCCCCCCCCAAAAAAAACCAAAAAAAACAACAACAAAAAAAAAACAAATGAAAAAAAGAAAAGAATTCTGAGAATAACAAACTGCAATATGACCCATGTTCATTAATAGTCAGTTTTCAGAATATCAATTTAATCAAGCGAAAATACTTTTTCTATATTCTTTATTTTTCACAGTTCAGTTAATGTCAGTTCCCTTAATAAGTGTTAACGAGTTTTCTAATAGTAGTCTATGTTTTTGTCTATGCTTAATCGATTTTAAATGAACTACCTTTTCATATATCCAGGTGATGTTTGTTTTTGGAAAAAAAAACATTACAAACAATGATAGAAAAAGTGAAAAATATTCCTTATTTCAATTGCAAAAAACGAAAATACCTTTGTTTATGTAACAAGATCTCCCTTTTTCAATACGCGTGTTGGCGCCAAACATAGAAATATCTTGTCTTGACCTTAAAAATATTAAAATTTTCAAATTATTAAATTAAAAATCTGATTCTGTTAAAAAAAAATCCAATTTAAGCTTTGCATTTACAGTCTGCTGTTAACTATTCCTTTTGGAAATTCAATAAAAGGTTTAAATTTCTCGTTCTTAAGACCATTCGAGGGGGTATCAAATAAAGTAAAATAAAAGATAATCTTACCTTTTTATAATAAGATTTTCTGATGTCTTTAACTAACTGAAAATATCTCGAAGAAATAAAAAATAATGGCAAAAACGTGGATGAGATTTACAATTATTGTAAAACTGTCTTGCCCAGAAATGCGTCATAACCAATCGGAATTCAAAGAGAAATTCACACCACAAAGCAAACATCAAATCGTATTCTATTGCTTATATATGTATGTGTTAATTGCGGTCTTTGAAATCAATTTTTCTCTGATATTGTTTATCTGTAAATGAACAAGAAACCGCGATGGTCACTATCCTTGTTCAAAAACATCACTTATATAAGTTATCAATATCAAATCTATGCAACGAGTCATGTTTTCTGCTCTTTCGTATATTAATTGATTAATTTTACCACATCGCGTCATAACTATCTAACGTGTTTGCTTCAGCCTGTGTTGCCATTTTTTCCCGGGAGGAAAACTGGAGCGATCCTATTTTCCCCCTAGAAATTCTGGATCAGAGCCATTTTCCCCGGAAAAACACATTCCCCGTTTCCCTTCTTTTTTCTGTTGTTCGTATTGGATTTGACCCATGTTAAATTTTCCCCATTATAATTTGGATGTAAATCCTATGTGTTTGCATATCTTTTTTGAAAATCATCTGTATTTAACAAATGAAACCGAATTGTTTTCGTCTACAAATTTTTTATTCAACAAAAAGGAGGTTTGATAATTATGGTTTCCGTCTGTCCATGTGATTGAAATTGGAATTAGCCTTTATGGAAAAAAGGGAAACGGGGAATGTGTCAGAGACAACGACCCAAAGGGGAGTAATAACAACTCAAAGCCACCATAAGATCTTCAATGAAAGGTGAGAAAACCCCACACCCAACGGCAGGTCGGAGTCGGCCCCTGAACAAAGAGCAATCAAGTCCAGCAAAATAAACATCATCCTAGACTCCTATAGACATAAATAAAGTAAAATAACTAGAAAAAGGACAAGACACACAAAGGCTTAATAAATTCCTGACTTAGGACAGGCGCAAACCTGCTGCGGCGGGGTTAAACTAGTTTTATTGGATCCAAACCTTCCCCCCTACAGCCAATGTGATAAATAAAAAAACAATCGTAACAACAGTAAAATTCAGTTGGCAACAGAACTGAGTCAATTGTGAAAAACGAAACTGAAAGAACTAAATATACGGACAAAAACATGAAATCACAAGAGACTACTAACAGTTAACTGACATGCCAGGTCCAGTCCCATCACCAACTGACAAAGTAAGTTATTATAGGATTAAACACCGTTTCAAAGGAATTAATTGGAGTATAAACGGGACCAATTCAATCACAAACAAATAAAAGTGCGAAGGACTTTTATGATATGTTTGTGAGTGACTTGGTCCCGTTTATACTCCAATAAATTCCTTTCAAACGGTGTTTAATCCTTATAATTCTTTTAATCTGATGATAAGTAATTAAATTCTTACTTTTATTATGCCAATCACACGTTTTTGTTCTATTTGATTCACTCGGCGTATGAATTTATAAGGTGAACTTAAATGTAGTTCGGTCAACGTCGTTTATCGAAAAATGAACGACTTCAGAATTTGCTACCGGAAGTAAATTCAACCAATCATATCAGCGTATTTCTTATTATGCAAATCATATAAGAATTATGTACCCTCAGTATACAGATTCCACCAAGATCCCTTCCTGTGAGGAGTTTAGAATAATGATTTCATGTATATACCGGATAACATAACCCGTGGCCATGCAATACAGATTTTAGAAATTTAGAATGTGTTAAGTTAAATTTGAAAGACCCTATCAAAAATCAATGTTAATACCAAAGAAGGCCATACGTAATGACTTGACGACAATACCGTAATTATAACCCTTATGAATTAGACGATTCAAAGGTTTTATAGGTTTGTTAGGTATTAATAGGTATTAATCATAACATTAATTTTGAATATTTCTCTTGTAAGGTCTAAGCAAAGAAAAACACATATAGACACATGCATACATTCTGATTATTCAGACGTTGCAGAATAAACAGTAATTTTTGCAATGGTGTGCACGTGTTTCAAGAAGTGACCTCTCATCAGCATCATTAGAGTCAAATGATATGGAAAGACATGATATTCCAAACTTAATTAAAAAGTACTCATCATCAAAAAGGAGGTCAAATACAGTTAAAAGGATAACCACTAAAAGCCCCAGTATTTGTTAAAAGGGGTTAGAATTTTGTTAAGAGAAAGTAAATTATCGTTGCTCTTCAAGTCCCCATGGGACCTTCAATAATTAGTATTGCTCATACCTCATTCGGTTTGAGCGGAATTCTTTGCAAAATGTCGACCAACGGTACGTCAATGTCTGGTTGTCAACATGCAAAAACTGGAAATAGTCTCTAACATTGTTTCAAGTTTTTAAGTATATTTCTCAAATCGAGATAGTTGAATTTTTCACATTTTAAAGTTCGAGGTTTACCGAGATCTTTAAAATGTGAAAAGTTAAGTATCGAGATTTGAGAAATTATCGTATAAACTGGAATAGAAAAAAGAAGGGAAACGGGGAATGTGTCAAAGAGACAACGACCCAAAGGGGAGTAATAACAACTCAAAGTCACCATAAGATCTTCAAACCCCACACCCAACGGCAGGTCGGAGTCGGCACCTAAATAAAGAGAAATCAAGTTCAGCGAAATAAACATCATCCTAGACTCCTATAGACATAAAGTAAACTAACTAGAAAACAGACAAGATACACAAAGGCTTAATAAATTTTCTTTAAAGTGCAAACCTGCTGCGGCGGGGTTAAACTACTTTTATTGGGGCCAAACCTCTCCCCTATAGTCAATGTGATAAATAAAAAAAACAATCGTAAAAACAGTAAAATTCAGTTAGCAACAGGACTGAGTCAAGTGTGAAAAATGAAACTGAAACAACTAAATATACTGACATAAACATAAAATCACAAGGGACTACTACCAGTTAACTGACTTGCCAGCTCCAGACCAATTTCCAATGTTAGAGATTGCTTCTCTAATTTCTACTGAAAGTATTATCCGTGGTCTCCATTCTCAAATATGCCGCCATTTTGTTGCTACCATCGTTGCTATGTGTATCATTAAGCCATTCACTAGAATGATGTGGGATGGAATATTTTTAAAACTGAAATGTCCAATTACCAATAATTGAGTAATCTTAGAAAACAATTTCGCAATACAATCATGTTCGTGTTAATTTCATCAACGTCCGGTCGCACTATTTCTAGAAACTGACACGAGACATTTACACGATTGACCAATCGCCAACTGAGAACAAATCTTAACACATATGTTAGTTATTGTTTCGATAACTAATCGATCAGATCAAGGTGTTTAAGTTTGCTAGAAATTAGACAAAAAACAGCGCGTTTTCCTTTCCTTACCATTATAATAGCATATCCAACAAGGCATCGTGGAGCAGGAAAAAGAAATGCGATGATCAAATCGTCGTAAATTCTATCGATGACGCCTGGGGAAAACTTGCGTACATAATCATCGAGTGGTAAATCTGGACTGATCCAGTTCTCCCTCTAATGTTGACGGGCGAAAAAAAGGATCGTGCCCATTTTTCCGGGGAGAAAATTAGGATCGATTCGGAATTTTCTCGGGAAAGACTAGCATTGGGGAAAATGGCCATTTGACACGGGTAAACGAATACCGAAACAGAAGGGCCAAAAAGAGGAAAATTCTAAACATATATAATCTTGAGCAGTAACACAAATGGAAACAACAAAATAGTACTGTATATAAACAGTGAAAGGATATGGGGTAAATACACGGGAGACAAAGTCTCTACAAATACATTAACTAATATAGTATTTATGTGTATTCTTCATGCATCTAATTCAATTCATATTTACATTGGTGTGGATAATCTACAAGTTCAATTAAATTTCGAGTTCGAGTTTCATTTCAAGTTCAATTTTGAGTCAAAGCGAATATTTCCGGCTAACTCGAGTAATTGACTACATTTGTATAATGTCACTTATGGTGTTAAATTTCAAGTTATGGACAAATAGAAAAATACTTTCGTGAATTAGGACAAGGGCTGTCCGGTCACTTTTGGCAATTTCTGGAAAAAAATATCCGAAATGATGAGCCACTCAAGGTCCAAAACCCAATAATCGGCTTTTTATTACAAACCAAGTAATCTAGCTTATACTAAGAAAAGTAAGACAGAAAAATAAATAACATAAAGAGATTTGATTTCAATATGCATCCAAAGCAGAAAATTAATTTACCTTTGAATTAAAAGTTACAACCTGAGAAATCCAGACGCCTCACATCATTTTCAAAGCCTCAAATTTCTAAACATTTCTGTATGGTGACATAAACACAACGTGTTTAATCTGTATCCTCAATTCGGCCATTCAACTCCATTAAATTACTTTTGCCCTATTTTTTCATAATTTTGAAAAACCGGATACAAATAAGTATCCCGAAAATTTTAAATAGTCGTTTTATCTTATTATTTCATTGTTTATTATGCAAATAGTATCCCGCCAAAGTTTTCATAAACTATATATATTACACTCATGGAGCTACTGATTTTTCCCTTAATGTACTTATTGTTTTCATTTATCAACATATTAATTTTTGGGAAGTTTAATTATTTCAAATGTCAGTTTAATATCCAGTTTAAAAAAAAGAAAAATAATATAAGGTCGTTAGCAAAATATTCAATACATTTATATACACGAAAAAGCTTCAATGACGTCATCTAAGGTTTGGAGCTTAAACAGTTACAAATATAGGCAACCTTTACTACCGAATAATCTTGAAAACTTTGACACAGTTTTTGTCTTTGAACGGTAACCTGTAATAGCATTGTGTTAAGAACAGACGATCGTTCTTTGGACTTATACACATTTTCCATGGCCACTGAACACCTTGCTGAACAACTACACCCTCGAGTTCTCCTTTTCTACTCAGTTGAATGACTTTTTGCTGATCCCACGAGACAATTAATATGCTTTGACCAAGGAAGGCTACACCTCTTGGAAGACGCAATTCTTCATGTGTATAACTCCATACTTTCTCCAAGGACCTCCCATCCTTACCCTTAGTCAGACAAACAACTGAACTATTAGGATAACCATTTCTGGTAACGACAACTCTTTCTCCATTCGGATCAACAGCTATGTATTGTAAATTGTCGGCCTCCATAGGTGTCGTCGATAGTCTTAACCACGAATTTTTCTCTCTTGAGAAAACGTGAATTGTTCGCCTGGAACAACATGCAAGAGTGCCATTGTTATAGCCTACTGCATGGCACTTATCGCCCACCGTAAGTACCTCGCCTGGAACAATTTTATTATTTTCGATTTTTTCGTGTTTTACCCTCATTGTGTCTGGAAGGCAAACTACAACCTCGCTATCACCAACAGAACACACGTCATTCGGTGACGTAGCAAACTTTATAAGACCAACATACACATACTTCGGATCAAATAGTTTGAGGGAGCTATGATATGAATCGGATAAAACCACGTGACCAGACTTCAAAACTGCAGCTCCTTCAATTGAGCACTCTTTCTGATCGGGGACGGACGCTATAAACTCTGTTTTAAGCTTTGCTGCTGCAGTTGTTCCTTCAACAGAGGTTTGTTCCATAGCCTTTGATTGTGTCAAATCATTTGGAAGTTTTGATTCTGAAATACGGGACGAATTCTGGGACATCAATGATCTATTATCAGGCTCGTGTCTTAAAATCTCTCGGGAACGAATCTGGCGAGGTATGGTTGGCTTTCGGAATGAATGTAAATCTGTTGTGCTACGTACTGATCTTGGTGTTGGAGCAGCTGATGAAACTCCGGAATAGGGTCGTGTCCTTCCAGTCACCGGTCTTGTCTTTTGTTGTTCAACAGGAGCAGACTTTACGTATACTTGGGCCAATCGACTTGGAGCCTGGTCTGTATTTAATGTCCCGATGTTTTTTCCTTGTACAACAGTTTGCTCAAGTCCCCGGTTTGGCTGAAAACTCAACTTAACAGTTTTTAATGTCTGTACGTACCGCATCAACCGACTTTGACGTTCATCAAGTAGCTGTGCCTGTTCTTTAAACCGTACTACAAAGAATGGCGGGGGATCTTTTTCGATTGAATTTTCGATCGTTTTCAGGGAGGCAGTTGCTTCATCTAAAATTCCGTTACATATGTCTACATCAGATTTTAATGCATGCATTTCTTTCATTTTTCTTTGCGTAAGTTCTTGAAGCATCTTGTTTTCCATCGCATCAAGATAGTCAGTCATGCGTTTTTTCATTTGTGAAAGTTGATTCTTAATTTCTTTTTCAGATTTATCCAATGCGGTCATTTGTTCTTTCCTATCGCTTAAGATTTTTTCAGACATTGTTATTTGTTCCGAAAGGAAATTAATAAATTTTCCGCCATCCGCCTTCCGGCGGGCGGCTGCTACTGCAATGGTGTTCACGTCTGTGCATGGCTTGTGTGTCATCGTGGCACACAGCGAGCATAGAAGCATATCGTGATCTTCACAGTAAAATTCAACCTCTTTTTCGGCATGGAAAGCACATTTCATTGCAATTTCCTCACCGGAATTTTTGAATGCTTTAAGAATACTAAATAATGCTTCATTTGTCGGTAATGCCTTTGCCCATTCTTCAGCATTTTCACCCTTTAACTGTGAAAGCGGCATTACATGCCTGCAATCAGGACACAGAAATCCAGCAGGATTCTTTTGCCCTTTTGTTGTATTTTCCATGTATTGTTGGATACATTTCTTGCAGAATGAATGCATGCAGTTTAAAGTTTTTGGTTCTACTAGTACTTGTTTACAAAGATGGCAGATGAGTTGTTCTTTCGCAGCTTTCAAGACGGCAGCCATTTTAACAGATGTTCTGAAAATGAAAAAAAAACGAAATCAAAATATTTTGTTGCTAAATATTGATCGTTAAATTTTGTTTGCAAAACGCTTGATTAGTGTATCAGAAAAAATCAGATGCAGGATTTCTTCTACCTTAGAAAGTAATGTTAAACCACAAAAATCTGTTGCACGAATAAAAGATAAAATTAATTTAGGTTTATGTAAAAACATGACAAAAATGCATAGCCACTTAACTTCGAAAAAGGTAAGGAAAAATCAAATTGATACACTATTTTATTGCAAGGAAATAACAGAAAATGTAAAGTGATATATTATACATCTATCACTGGTAGTGATCATATGGAACTGTATGACAGGTTTCCTCATGGTTAATTGCCCGGCTTTAAAATGCATATATGCATGTGTATGGCTGGCGTAAGATACGTTCTATCCAATAATTTATAGACAAAGATCAAACAGTATAGATTAGACATGTCTTCAAAGTAGATTATTGACAAGCCTTGTGTGATTTACAGTCGTAATCTAATATGTGAAGCCATTGTTACTAAATATTATAGGTTACATAAAATTCGTATACTGTACGAAGATTTTTTAAACCAGTCGTGGTCTTGTTTAACATACACCGTTATTTTTCATATATCACAAGGTACATTTATTAAAATCGATTCAATAAACCTGTCGCCACGTTCAGTTTGTGGCGTTTATAATCTGTTATAGGGTTCTGTGCAAAATAAACGAACAGAGTTGTCAGGTCCCGCCACCCAAAGGGCAAAATATACGAACAGAGTTGTAAAGACCCGCTACCCAAAGGGCAAAATATACGGACAGAGTTGTCAGGACCCGCTACCCAAAGGGCAAAATATACGAACAGAGTTGTCAAGACCCGCTACCAAAAGGGCAAAATAAACGAGTTGAGTTGTCAAGACCCGCTACCCAAAGGGCAAAATATACGGACAGAGTTGTCAAGACCCGCTACCCAAAGGGCAAACAAACAAAGCAGGTGTAAAACCCCAATGATCCTGATTTAATACATCCAAATGGTGAATTAAACTGATGGTATGGCGAGCAAACCCTTCCGTTCCATTGCAGTAGACTCCGGTGGCAACTCAAAAGCAATTGCTATTGAAAGGTCGTAAACAGCGTAAAGGAATATTCATCCCAGTACTGAGTAAAAATGAATCTTGAATCACAGTTAGGACCAAAACTTCATTTTTTTTTCACAGGAGACTGATTTCTATTAGAGAACTTTTTAATGATGGTAAGAGACGTATTTTTTGGAAGTCTTGACTAAAAAGGCGGTCACGGAGATAACTATGAATAATGAGATAGTCTGCATATAGTTGGGACTAGTTCTCGCGAAACGAATCAGCTATGAAACATACACTTTGTAAGCAGAAGTTGGAGTATTACGGTCCATGTAAGAGATAGATAATGTTGAAATAAAGTTGTCCATTTTGTCGTAAATTTTAGTACTGAGTTAAACATTTTCTTTTTTATTTAAAATTAAATTGTTTATTGGCAAAACATGTCATGATAAAGTATAATATTCAAGATAATAACATTTGTGCGGTTATGCGAATGTAAACTTGGATTCTATTGGCTGATTAACCACCTGCTAAATAACCATGTCCGCCATACACAACAAGAAAATCAATAATCGTGATAATGTAGTGTTTCACATTAACAAACCAGTAAGCATAGAAAAATAAACACATCGACATTAAACATAGTTTACTTCTACGTAATGTAACAGTAATTTCAGCCTGAAAATTAAAATACGAAAAACATCTATATTTGGAATAACATGTAAATTATATGAAATGTTTTATCTGCGCTCATTCCAAAGGTTTCCGCTCAGTGTATTTCGAAAACGTCATTTTGCTGGTACAATCTTTATACAACTTGAAAAATCAATAAATCAGTCGGTTGTGTATTGTTCATGTTACGCTGTCAGTTGGTATAGTGTTTATTTTTAGAATCGTGTAGTTAATTGTAGGTCATTTTGTAATTCTCGTTTTCGTAGTTTAATGCAAACTGTGGTTAGCATAACCGCACAAAAATGTTATCATGCATTGAACCAACTAACATGATAATTTAGATAGTGTCGAAAATGGTTGAACGGTGCGGCTGACGCCTTACCGTTCAACGATTTTCGACACTATCTAAATAATCATGTTAGTTGGTTCAATGCATGATAACTTATAATATAGCTACAGGCGGTTATAAATATATAAATTGAAAAATTCTAAATGATAGATCTAAATATTTGAGGAAACAACTGAATAAAATGTCTTTAATATTAATAGATTATCAAAAATTAAGATATGTGAATTGGATTTCAAACAAATAATTAGATAGATTCAAAGTGTTTACAGAATAAGTAAAAACTCTTTGGATGCATACCGTGACAAGAAATCTCCAAAACGAACTCCCATATCACATATACGGCCAAATATGAGATTGGAACATTTAAATATTTATAGTTTTCTGTAAAATTTTCATCCAATGCTGAGCACTTTTGATTTCCAACCTTTTCATCCGTTTCTATGACAACAGTCAACAGAGACACATGCTAGGCAACCTTCCTGTAAAATTTTCGGCAAATTCGAAATGTAAGTCCGAACAAAATGTAGATCTATCGGTTGTTGTTTAATTTTTGGGTCCATGTAGCACAAGATACGTTTTTAATGGAATGAACATTCTATAAGTGATATTGAAGGATCTAACATCTTTAATTTTATGAACTTTTACTAGTATCTAAAGAATTTCAGCTAGTATGAGTACAAGAACAAGTCTGCCAGTATAGGAGCATGATTCGTGCCCATCGGTATACCAACTCGCTGTTGGATAATTAGCACCTCCAAATGTGACAAA
>MJUU01053665.1:3768-32233 GCA_002080025.1 Modiolus philippinarum
TTCTTAACTTCTATGCAACAGTTTTGCCACTACTCAAAGAGTATGTCATGCTATTTCAATCAAAGGAACCAATGGCACATTTGTTAAATGACAAGCAAGAAGAACTTTTCAAACAGTTTCTTACATGTTATGAAACAAGAGAAAATTGTAGAAAAGACAGGAAAACAACTGAAAAGTATTAATGTGTCTACAGATGAAGGCCAATTTCTCAGGACAGATGACATGTTTGTTGGAGATAAGGTCACCAAAATTATAAGGGAGGCCCATAAAGATGACAAAGTTGTAGAGGAGTTTCTAACTAGAGCATCAGCTGCATATGTTCAAACAGGTGTTTATATAACTATTAACATGCTATATTTCTGACATTGACAATATTTATATAAACATTTGATATGCTTTCCTTATGATAAATTTGATTTTAAGTATGAAGTTGAATCACTCTTGCATATGATATAATTTCACAACATCCATGATCTAAATTTAGTCAGTTTAAATTTCGGGGTTAACATGTGCATGAAATGTTTACATACTGACCAAACAAATCACATCAGGATGGTTAATTTAACACACACTAATTTTCAAACATTCAGCATATTTGGTTTCACATGATAGGTATGTTAACAGTATGTGAAGTTAAATCAAGTTTAGGTGGTAGATGCTGTTGATTGCTTAACAAGCCTTAATCATTTATTTGATTTTTGCAGGAATATACCTTCAGCAAAAACTTCCACTAGACAACCCAGTTATGATTAATATATCTGCCTTAGACCCAAATGCACACGGACACAGTGCAAGTTTAAAGGCATTGAAGAAGTTGGTTGGGTTGGTACCATGCAGGCTTACTGATGTGGAAAAAGAGGGATTTGATTTAGAAGTGCACAGGTACTAAGGTTTAAAATGCATTACAACATNAAAAAAACATGTAACACATAGTGGCTGAATACTTGATACAGTTTCTATACATATGTTATATATGGTGTATAAGGAGAATGATAAAAATATTTTGTTTAATTCCATATAATTATGAATTATAATAGATAAAACTATCCAAGAACTGCATAAATATAATGTACAGTACATTTCTTCCATCACAGCAAACTTTTACACATTTTTTGAGTGTTTTTATATGAAGGAAAAAAATTTCTTCATTATTTAGAAATTTATTCCAGGTACCAGGTTGATGCATCTTTACCAGAAATGCCACCAGAAAGGACTAGAATAGATCAGTGGTGGGGTGAAATTCAGGATGGGGGAAAATATCCAGCTTTATGTAAATTGGCTTTAGCTGTGTGTTCAATCTTCCATGGACCAATGGTTGAGTCATCTTTCAATACCATGGGTGACATTATAAATGTGAAATCAGCAAATATGAATATTGACACATACTCTTGTATTCAAACTGTGAAGTATTTTTTGAAAGCTAAAAATGTATCTGCTGTCCAATGTTTTTCTAAGCAAGACATCTATGATCCTGTTGATCATTCATTGTACTTAAATTTTAAACATGCTAGTGCTGAATACAGAAATCAGTTGAAGGCAAAGGGGGCTGCTGCAGAGGTGAAGGACAGACACCTTAATGTTTTGAAAAGAAATAAGAATGAAAGTAAAGAGCAAGCAAAAACAAACAGCCAAAATCAAGCATTTCTAGATAGGGTCAAACATGCAAAAAACCAAGCCAGAAAAGCAAGATTAAGACTACTTGAAGCTTTGGCTAGGAAAAGAAAAGGTTGATCTTGTATATGTAAATATTTAATGGAACTGTTGAACCAAGAACCAATATGAATGAGTTAGCCATATATATAAGGGTTTTAGTTTTTTTTTAAGTAATTGCAGTATGGTTATAAATGTTTTGAATTTAGGATTATACATTTAATACAGCTGCATATTTTCTTCCATTTTTTTTAAATTTGGACTACAATACTATGTTTTTAAAAGGAAAAGTTAAGATTTCTTTTTCAAATAAACAAAGTTTTTCTTCTATTTTTTGTTGTTGTTTTTCTTCTTGAAATATTGAACTACAATACCATACCTTTGGAAGAAAAAATGTAAGATTTTCAAATGATTAAAGTTTACCAATCTTAATGTTGTAATACATATACAAATTTCTAGTCAATTTTAGTCATTTAAGTACTAATTGTATACATGCAAGATGTATAAATTTCTAGTCAGATTAACTCTTTTTCTATTATTTAATACACATACTTTTCTGTACAAAGTCTTTTCATGTTTTATACTTTTGATCCCATTTGTAAAATGTGAGGCATCTGGTCAAAGTATTTATATTTACAGTACCAGTTAACAGTTGTGAACTTATTTTGTTGAAGTTGTGTTGTTCAAGTATTGATATTCAAAGTTTTATTTGTTTTAATTTTGTGTGTTGTTAAATAAACTATAGTTGTAAAATAAATTTCTTGCAGTTTAATTTCCTAAAAATTGACACCTTGGAGATTGATTTTACAGTACTAGAAAATGCTAAAATCCAGGAGCTTCCGGGGGCTACTCCCCCTGGGCCCCCACCGGGGCGTTGCCCCTGGACCCCAGCTGGGGGCCTAGGCGGCCCACAGCACCCCTCGCCTAAATTTTCCTCTGGGCCTTTCCTCTTCCAATCACATCCCTGTTTTAGAAAAAAGAAATTTAGCATATTGTCAATAATACCACTCGTTTAATTTTGTATCAGACTTTACAATTTTGGGGTGAATGTAAAAAGATTTCAATTTCTAGATCGTATGTAGAAAGGTTAACGTTGTTTCAAGTCCAATCCGCCAAGAGCGTGGTATTCGTATATGTTGGCTTTTTATGTACTTTGTGTGCTTTATATCCATTGGACGACTTGTCTTTAAAGGACTTAACATTGAAGTTGATTGCTTTTAGCTTTAAGCTTTGGGGGCCGTCTTGACCTTACTATGAGGTATATGAGTAGAGCTCATTATTGAAGCCTCATGGTGACTTCATGATTTAGAACATTAAAAGCGTTGTTATATTGCGTGGTTTTATCATGTATTTGTAGAGACTTTGCCTCCTGTGCATTTACTCCATATCTCTTCATTGCTTATATAAGCGATTTCTGCAGCTAGACTTCAAATCCTGTCACCACTTCACATAAAATTCATGGATAAAAATGAAGGACAGGGTGGTATTGATTTTAAAAGAAATGAACTTTAAAACGATTTTTAGAAAAGAAGTTCCTTTACCAAAAATTTGAAATGCCTGATTTTAGTGTTATTTGAACTTCTCATATTATATTTTTAATACCAAAGATGTCGGAATACATCAATAGAAAAAAGAAGGGAAACGGGAAATGTGTGACAGAGACAACGACCCAAAGGGGAGTAATAACAACTCAAAGCCACCATAAGATCTTCAATGAACGGTGAGAAAACCCCACACCCAACGGCAGGTCGGAGTCGGCCCCTGAATAAAGAGTAATCAAGTTCAGCGACATAAACATAATCCTAGACTCCTATAGACATCAAGTCTATTTTTATTTGACTTATTATAAAGTTACATCGTACACATTTTTCAGGTGGTTGAACTGTTTTGTTGAGAGCTGCTATTGTTGTTGATATTTTCAAAGGCAATTCTTTCCGAGGATCATCTCCATCTGTCGCCTTTCATCAAATTTTTCATTGAAAAAACCTGAATATATTAACCTCGATGTTTTCCCGATTGATGTCGCTGCTGAACTATCAGGTAGTTCGTAGGAAAAATGGCAATTCACTCATGTACAAAAATTGTTCCTTGTGAGTGAATTTTCCCTTTATCACAACGTAACAGAACAAAACCTGACAGTGCAGCGGTGACACCAGACATGAAAAAATACAGTTTGTGCATTCCCTTGTACCAGTTCAATGTGCTAAAACTTTTCATTAGCTTTACTTTAAAGAAATAGCTAAAAGTGAAACTAAGTATTTTTCATCTGTTGCTTTTGATTGATTGATTGATTGAATATTGTTTAACGTCTACTCAGCAATATTTCAGCTATATCAAGACGAGAACAAGTTTGTTGATAAATAATCACTTTGGGGCATGGAAATGGCCATGGGACGGGAAATTCTGACTGCCACTGGAAAAGTAGGGTGAAATCGTCAAGGGCGGGGAATTTAGCCTTGTAGCCGATCACCTACGGACCACCCCAAAAAGAGCTTGCTACAAGGGTTCTTTAACGTGCAGGAAGCGTGGGATTTCTTCCAACACGTAGACCTGAGTTTACATCCCATCCGAAAGATGGGTTGTGTATTTATTAATCCCGCACAACCACGGAATGGGTCCTATTTCTATATCCCGGGACCCTCGGGGTCAGCCTCCGTTTAGGAGGGGTCACACCCCGCAAGCCGGAGATACTGGGTCCTATTTCTATATCCCGGGGTTCCCTCGGGGTCCTCTGTTAGGATGGCTCATACTCCAAGCTCAGAGGATGCTGCGGGCCTATTCATAAGCCGGGACCGCGCACGGCGGTGTTGCTTTTGAAACCTGAATGTTTTGTGTACTTTCTGAATGCTTTTAAAATATTGGACATTTGGTAATTTATTCAATTTTTCTGCACAACTGAAAAAAAGAGTTGGATAATCATCAATTAGTTTGTGTCAACTCCTTGAACAAGCTGTATGTATTACTTTGCAGAGGATAAGTTATGTACCTTCTTCCATGCCTATCATGAATGTGCAAGATGGAGGTCATTATATGAAAAAAGTCTGATGCTAAAGAAGTGATCAATCTCGTGATGTGATCTCCCAAAAGTTTTGGGTAGGTTATTGAATTTTGTTGACACACATTGTTTCAATGGGGAAGAACATTGTTCTAAATGGTGGGGCAAGTTTCACCATCTGTGCATGGTTAGTTATAGCCCGATCTGTTATAGCTGGTTACATTTTGTTTTTTTTTTACTTGAGATTATGATGATATACCTTGCTGTTCCTAGAGGAATAATGTTTGTCTGACTAGAGTGGTAGAAAAACATAACGCATACTACATTTTACGTGGTAATACGTAGCAAAGCGTAGCAAGAAGTATGATTACGTGATGAAACCTAATAAACCGTGCTTAAACGTATTAATGCGTAGACTAAAACCTGACAGAACGTACCCGAACGTAGCGCAACCCAGCATAAAAGTAGTAAAACGTATTCACACCTCTTTATTACGTTTCACTACGTATCGAGTACGTATTGACAACGCATCAGTACGTTCCTGATACGGCTTAGTACGTTCTAGTACGTATGTACTACGTATCAATTTTTGACCATGTTTGTATTGAGTAGACCAATACAAACGGGACTAATAAAAATTGGTCTGCGTATCGCTACGTATATAGAGGATTTTAACTACGCATTGCTACGCTTCGCTACGTGTATAGTGGGATCAATACGTTTTGAAAATGTAAGTGAAACCGGAGGCTTGAAACGTGACAGTGGGACTGGGGCTTTACTTGAGTTTTTTGTTTCATATGCTGAATAACATAATATCGAAGTTACTGTTAATTTAAATTCTGCATTATGCGCATTTCTACAACGTATGTCTCTACAGTGCAGATCAAATAAAAACATTTGGAAATCCAAATCCCGAAATTACAAATAACATGTACAAAAAGGGTCTTAATATCAAAACCAACCTCAGCTAAGGGGTTGATAAGTGAATTAATTCTTATCTGTTAATGCTGGAGGAGCCGCCATCGTTGCAGAAGTTGAGGACAGTTGTCTTTTACGTGACGATCATCTAGTATTTGGACTAGTTTTAAAATTCTCCACAGTGCCTTGACCACGTTGGTGAAAATTGTTCGACTGGTTTGCCATTTTGTTTGTTTATTGTTATCATACCACGGATAATCTTTTTTAAATACACCTAATATTGACAAATTATGCCAACAAGTAAAAATTTCACATGCTAATCAAAGTTGTCTTTAAACTGCGTTAACAATCATGAAAGGATCAAATTTTCACAAATTTAACGACTGTTCCTTACTGTGCTTCTCATATTATTTTGGCTATTTCTCATTTTTTAACTGCAATTCATGATGTTTTATCTATAGCAGAGAAACGTACTAAGAAACAAGATGAATTTTCGTATTCACGTGTACATCTGTACTTACATCACACTATCAAGAGTGCCATCGAGTTTGATTTCTTTGTAATACACTTAAATGTGTCAATATTAAAACAAGGGAAACATAATTACCATTATTTAAAAAAATTCTTAAACACTTACAGAACCAAAGCTATGGTTGCTATGGAGATAAAAATAAACCACCAAGACAGAGTGACAACACCAAGGATATTCATTTCTGTCCGTCTACCACACAATGCAGGATGTGTGTTTTGAAACGCTTATATGTACCCTTGTCAGCCTTATAAATATGGATAGACACACTTTGTGAGTTAGTAAGTATCACGAAGTAGAACACATGTTTAAGATACGTCATGTATGTTTGTGTATAATTCAATTGTTATCATTGTTTTGATGATATGAGCTGCTCTCCTGTTGATTTTTCATTGTAATTTGTTGTCGTTATTATCTTTAATCCTTTACTGTTTTAGAAGGCCTTTTCTGAGGAATAAATGGACTGAACAGTTTTGATCAGTTATTTATTTCAATTAAGAATTGAATGCATTATTAAAGTGTTGACCGAACCATGAATTTTAATGAAGCGCTTCATATTGAATATGTGCGCCCGGTCAACACTTTCATAATCCCTATCAAACTTCAAAATACTACATTCAATTCTTATATTTACATATTAACCGAGATATGAGAAAATACAATTTATTTACAGGAAAGTACATCATGTACATTAGGATTCTATTTTTATAAATTAATCCGCAACATGTGATCAAATGTGTTTCATGAGAATTACAACTTCAAATTGATATGCCACGTGATCGTTGTTCACCTATCAAATGGATGGAATTCATATGAATATGCATGAATTGTAATTTATTCGATATTGTTATTAAGAAAGTCTAAAACAGTATACCCATTTAAGGTATAAACTAGAAAACACGAGGGACTTTATAAACATAAGTGGATGATATAAATCGGATAATGGTTTTTATGAAATAAAAACGGTACGCTAGGCTATGGAATAGCCTTGGATAGAAAATTACGTGTTTGATTGACAAGGGTGTGGTGGCTTATGATGTATCTGTATACTCAAATCAATACTTGAAGTAAGCCTTTCTTGGTACTTCTTTGTAATTTCTTCTATTGGTCTGCACATGTGATAAAACAGTCACTGATTCGATCACTGCTTGAGGAGGTATAGCCTCCTTTCACAAATAAGAGTAACACGTTTTAAACACAATATGCTTCTCTCCTTTTACCATTTCTTTCAATCTTTTGCATTAAATTCTTTCTCGTGTACTTGGCTTCGAAACATAAACCTTTTACAGCACACACAAATAAACTCCGGTAGCTCTTTATTCTTCCGCAAAAAACGCAATTCTATCTCTTTCCATTGCCTAAGTATCCCCACAAACTACAATCACGCTTTGTTTAACAAAAGTGAAAAGTCTTTTATAGTATGAAAAAGAAAGGAAATGGGGTAAATGTCAAGGAGACAACATCCCATATCCAGGTTAAAACGACCAAAAACAAAACATCTAGGGGTCACCATATGGTCTTCAACACAGTGAGGAATCTCACACCATATAGTAAGCCCTAAATGGTCCCAAAAAGGTAAAAAGTGAATAAATCAATGGAAACAAACCACATCCAATAACCCAAATATCAAGAAATTAAAATTTTATAAGAAGACAAGGACAAGCCAATGACCAACATATTCCTGACTTGGGACAGGCGCAAAAATTGCGGCGGGGTTAAACTCGTTTTCTTGGATTCAAACCCTCCCCTATGTGTGGTGAATGGCTAAAAATAAATACACAAAAAGACTCACTAGTGCTAGTGCCGGTTACAAGTCCGGCTGTCCCGAGTTCCTATCGTTGTTTATGTTAGTCTTTTGTATTTTTATTGTGGGTTTTTTTCTTGTGCAGTTCCTATTTCCTTTCTGGCATGTGGCTATGTTTTTCGGCCATTGTAGGTGTTTCCTGTTATCTTTTTTATTCCATTTCACAGTAAAAATCAAACTAGAAAAAAGTCCAACTTATCAAGACGAGTACCCTTACAATGAAGTACATGAAACATGAAGACAATACACACAGGTACTGTCCGGACAAATGCTCACAGTTACTGACAGCTAGCTGAGGACATAATTTCCGTTGACTATCATATCAAGTATTCTTACATATGAAATTTCAATTGAAATACTTCTAAATAGATTTGGTATAACAACATCATCAATTATGAAAGAAGAACATGATATTGTGCAATGCCAAATACTGATCATATGAAAAATTGTTTAAATTTAGTTATGGTGTAAAGCATTTAGGAGATGATCAATATTTTTGCCAACAAAAACCAGAAGTAAAGATTTAACAACAATGCTGTATTTATATCCTTTTTGAATAAGTTTGTTCAACGGATTAATAAGTTTGGAAGGACAAGCTTTGTAAATGATATTACCATAGAAGTTTGGATGTGAAATGCCCTGATATATTATTGTATATTATTGATTATTGCACAATACCTCATCTTTATTTATTAATTTCTGGTTTTAAATTTATACATTACTGTTCTTATTCTTTTTATCATATCTATATTTATAAATCTGGCTAAGCGATATTGCAATACCAATCCCATCATCCTCTACGAACCTGTTCCCAGTACCACCTATAGTAAATGTTTATTATACTTTTCAACTTCCACAAGGAAACAGAAAAATTAAACCCCGCCCCGTTTTATCAGGACGAAACTGGACGCCATTTTGATTTTCAAGAATCTGAAATTACTATTGGTCAATAGTCTTCTGCGCATGCGTTCTCCTCACTGCACAAGCGTACTCCTCACTTCCCCCTAAGAACTATCTATATAGCTAGGCTATTCGATAGCCTAGCTAACTAATAAAAAAAAATCATATAACAGACCGAGAAATCGATATGATTCAGGTTTTCGGTATTTTCATTTTTCAAATAAATGAATCTTAAATATATAACAAAAGCTGAAATACATTTCTTCCACAAGGACTTGCTCCTACCCTTAGCACATAAATTTACTATCAAGTATAGGATTTCTTTCAAAGATTAATATTTAACAGTAAACAACTTTTTATACTAAAACAAGGAACAAGTCACTGTGGTACCTCTACTATAATTAACACAAGGAACAAGTCACTGTGGTACCTCTACTATAACTAAACACAAAATAATGTTTTATCTATCAGTCAATGATTTTTTTAAATACATAATACTAAATTCGAACATATGTACATGTACACTTGTCAGCTTCATTTATATGGATTTATACATTTACATTGTGTAAATGAATTACATTTGCATTAAAAGGAGGACGAAGTGTAACGATACGCCATACATTTATTTGTTAGTCATAATCATGTGTTTGTTTTCGTTTCTATCCCTGTTTATATGTGATGCAAACATTTTCTTATATATTTTCATAAACGATACTATTTTGTAGTTGTTGGGAGCATTATAGAAGTCTAATTTTGGTTAGTTATTCTGGGTTTCTGTGTATAAAACGCGATAACAGCATTTCCGAAATAAAAAAAATGATAACTAACCAAGAAACAAATACTATCTTTAAAAAGATGATCGACGAAGTATTAGAAACTGTTTTTAAATGACCACAGCGCGTATGAATTTTCTTTAAAAAAAGCTGTGTTCTCATTTGGCTTACATTTACAATATATATGGTAGAAAATAGTTACAGTTAGGGTATAATATACAATTATAGCCTACTAGTATTAATTAGGTCAATACAGCAATTTATTGACATGAGAAAGATATATTGACCGAGGATGCAGTTCGAGTGTCAATATACCTTTCTCATGTCAATAAATTTCTCTATTGACCGAATTTAATAGGCTATAAAATTTTTATTATTTTCCAAATATTTCAGATTTTTATAGGGACATACATTATTAAATCCAAATTTTATATGATGTTTGTTGATTTGTTGTTGTTTATTATTTGCATCTGTATATACTTTTCTAGTAATGGAACAAAAAATATGCCTGTTTTATATATTAGAAATAGAAAAATTATTCATATTTAAGAATTTTTTTCAGTTTAATTTTAAAAAGCTGTAAAGTCTATTATTAGTCCGAGTTCAATACGTAAAGTCAATTCGTGTTTTATCCCTTATTATATAATTACTTATCTATTTTTAGCAGATGTCAATACGTAAAGTCAATTCTTCAATTTACTGACAACTTTAAGAAATATACAAGATCATGTGACCACAATTTAACAAATCACAGGAGTTCAAAAATGTAATAAAATAATAATTGTTAGAAAATATGTTATATGTTGTGAAATTATAAATAGTTATTAACCTGCTGAATAATTTACAATTGAAACTGATATTCCCATAGAGTCCAATGTTAAACTATGTTCTTTGTGGGCAGCCACCTTGGACAAGGTGTGAACCTTACAGACATGATTTTGAATGGCGACAACCAAATAATATTGTGACCCAGATGGGTTTCCAACTGGCCAAATTAGTTTGGGAGAAATATTTGAATTACAAGCCTGCACTGGACCGAAAACAGGCACAAAAATAACGACAAAAAGCTCACTGTAGCTATAACCAGGTGGGCCAAATCCTTTTGGAGAAAACAAAACACAAATAATGTAAGAGAACAACTTATTTGAAGAAAAAAAAACTTCTCCAGCAACATCATCATAAGTCAAATAAAAAAATATATATATGAGCACAAAATAATTTATAATTTTACCAGAAAATCATCTAGATAAACAGAAAAAAAATCAAAATGTATTCTTTTTACACATATATTATTATCTAGATAACTCTCTCTCCTCCACCTCTAGCCCTCCTCTTATTGAGTCCGGGGCGTGGGACGACGGACACAACCAAGAACTGACTTTAAAATCATAAAATCTTCAATTTTTGTAAAGACAATACAATATAGGAATAAACTTGTGATTTCCAGGATTTATTTTTACACTGTACATAGAATGTAATATATTTCATTACAGGATCGATCAAGAGTGTGGGGAATCCCAGGGGTTGGAACCTCCTTTTTTTCGTGTACATTTTAGGCAAAACTTGACAAAAATCGACTTGTACTCCGTTGATACTCTCCTTTTTTCGATGACTGGATCCGCCAGTGTTATTCTGCAAGTTTAAATAATGGATTATTTTTGAAAAATATAGTTTGTACTGATGTTTTTAGATAATTACAATTAGGAAAAAAACAACAAAATTAAGTCATAGAGTTTTTAATATTTATTGTAACATAACAAAGGCAGTAGAATACCGAAGGAAAAAAGGAGTGAAATTCACAAAAATCGAAGTCCAAAGACAGGGCAAAAACAAGAACACAGAAAACAATGACGCTAGAAACAAAAACAACGACGCCAGACTGACACAAAGCACAGAAACAGAAATCACAACATTCAGAACAGAGGCATTCACAGTGTGAACTCCAGTGAAACTGAGGGCGACATCAGGTGCTCCGGAAGGTTAACTCCAGTGAAACTGAGAGTGACATCAGGTGCTCCGGAAGGGTAAGCATGTCCTGCTCTGTTAACAGCACCCGTCACACTGTGAGTGATTCAGTCCGGGAAAATGTCAAAGTCGGTAGTCAAATCCGGGAAGACGTGAATCTAGCTGAAAATGTCTACTTTCATTTGGGATACTGACACGTCATATCTTTCAATGATGTTATGGT
The DNA here is from genome assembly GCA_002080025.1 of Modiolus philippinarum. Lineage (NCBI taxonomy): Eukaryota > Metazoa > Mollusca > Bivalvia > Mytilida > Modiolidae > Modiolus > Modiolus philippinarum. The sequence continues at coordinate 15,526 of MJUU01053665.1, forward strand.
GACGGCCATAGAATTTCTTGAGGGATGAAATTAACAAAGGGTGAACAAATCCCTGACTAAGCAGCTTTTGAGACAGTGTTTTTGCTCTGTTCAAAAAATCCCTGTACAAACATGCTCGACAGTAACGAATCAACTGTGAAATGTACACTCCATAGGCTGGAGAGGTAGGTATATTGCTGCTAAGAAAGGAAAAGTTCACAATGGGGAAGTTAAAATTATCACGCTTGTCATAAAGCTTAGATTTCAAACGTCCATCTTCGTCAATATACAATAAAAAGTCTAGGTACGAAGCTGAAGTAGGTGTTTCAGTTGTTTCTTTAATTTCAAGCTCATTTGGATAGATCTGATGTAAATACTCCTTAAATTTAGGATTATTAAGAGAAAGTACATCGTTTATGTAGCGGAAGCTGAAATTAAAGGACTGGGCCAAATGTTTTTGTTTTCTTTGAATAAGCCCTTGTAAAAACCTGGCCTCGTACGAGTAAAGGAAAAGGTCAGCTTAAAGCGGCGCACAGTTTGTTCCCAAAGGAATCCCTATTGTCTGTTGGAAAACACGACCTCCAAATTCGACAAAAATATTGTCGATCAAAAATTCTAACATTTTGATTACGTCAGTCTCAGCGTACTTTTTATTTGAATCAGTGTGGTTCTTAACAAAATATGTCTTGTCTTTCCCTATAACTAAATAGGTGTATCTGCGTTCTCCATTTTTTGTGCAGAAACATTGATGTATTAAATCTGCAATTACTGTTTTCAGTTTATTGTGCGGAAGGGTTGTATAAAGTGTAGAAAAGTCAAAAGTTTGAATGCTGTGGCAATGGATAAGACTGGTTGAGGATAGCTGTTCAAGGAGATCTTTTGAATTTTTAAGAATCCACATTTGATTCACACCGCTTCTGGAGTAAGCTGTATTACAGTAATTTTTCAGGCCATCTCTGACTGCGGTCAACAAAGTTGTGAGGAGCTGTGAAAGAGGTTTGGTGGTGCATCTGGAAGACCCGGCAATGAATCTCTGTTTGTATGGATTCTTATGAAGTTTTGGTACGCAGTAGATGTAAGGGAGTTGATTGTTTTCATCATTAGCTTTTATGCCAAATGATGCTTACACTGAAGTGTGATTTTTTACAATCTCATCCCTCGATATTGTAGTAGGGGTATAAGTAGGGTTTCCAGATGAACTGTTGATGCCCATCTCCTTCACAAGGCAGTTGAGATAGTGTTTCTTACACACAAACAGTATGTTGTTAGAAGCTTTGTCTGCAGGGACAATGACGTAATTTTCATGGAGGTCGGACAGAGTTCTTACTACAAGGGGATCTTCAAATATACTGGTGGCTTTGAGTTGTTATTACTCCCCTTTGAGTCGTTTTCTCTTTGACACATTCCCCGTTTCCCTTCTTTTTCCTATTCAATGTTGAATTTTTATTCGCTTTTAATGTAAACAAAAAAACAAGCATGTAATACATTTTCGAACAATTAGTATCCGAGTGTTTTTGGTTTATCCCGATGTTTGTGGTGATTCGAAATACCACCAATCAGAAACCAGGTAATATTCACTTCTTCAGTAGTTGTAAAGCTAATGCGTTCATAGATACAAGAGGTAAAAAAGCAGTCTTAAACGACTTCGTCGAAAAAAGATTGCAAGTTGAAAGATAGATACAGAAAAATTGTCTTTTAATGTACTTAAGCACGTTTGAAGTCGGCATTTCCACTGTAGACTTGAATAACTCTTACAATTGGCCACTTTTTAAAATTAGTGCTTTTGTCAATTAACGAGAGCGGCTGGAAATTGTCGTGGAAGCGATAAAAGATTAGAAAACCTCATTGCTCATTTCTTACGCTACAAATGCAATTCATCCGCAGTTAAGTTCATCTATAAGTAATATTTAAAGTAGAATCAGCCACTTAAAAGTGATCGCTCTCAGTGAGCGGTAGGTTGACTCCCAACATACAACTTAAAAGGACGTGCCGCTGGAATAGGTAGCTTTTTAAATCTTGATGATACACGAAAAGACATGGAATATAATAATAACATATGAAAAAGTAAAACTAGATGTTGTCGGAAACGACAGCTATCCCCACACTCCCTGTGAAAACAGTTGTTATACACCCTTGGCATATTTTTTTTCATTATCTTTGAAATCTACCTATTGATAGTCATTATTGTTCTAGGATATATGGTTGCTAAGTAGAATTCCAAAAAATAAGTGGTCTTTGAGACTTTCAGGAAATTAACCAAAATTGGAATAAATATTTTTGAAATCCAGTTGATGAAAATGTTTTTCCCAAACTAAATAAACAATTTAAGTATGGTTGCTAGGTAGAATTCCAAAAAATAAGTGGTCTTTTAGACTTTCAGGAAATTTACCGAAATTGGAATCAAATATTTTTGAAATCCAATTCACGAAAATGTTCATTCTAAACTACACAAACATTTTAAGTATGGTTGCTAGGTAGAATTCCAAAAAATAAGACGTCTTTGACACTTTCAGGAAATTTACCAAAATTGGAATCAAATATTTTTGAAATCCTTTTATGAAAATGTTCGTCCTAAACTACAAAAACATTTTAAGTATGGTTGCTAGGTAGAATTCCAAAAAATAAGTGGTCTTTGAGACTTTCAGGAAATTTACCAAAATTGGAATCAAATATTTTTGAAATCCAATTGATGAAAATGTTCGTTGTAAACTACACAAACATTTTAAGTATGGTTGCTAGGTAGAATTCCAAAAAATAAGTGGTCTTTGAGACTTTCAGGAAATTTACCAAAATTGGAATCAAATATTTTTGAAATCCAATAGATGAAAATTTTCGTCCTAAACTACACAAACATTTTAAGTATGGTTGCTAGGTGGAATTCCGAAAAATAGGTGGTCTTTGAGACTTTCAGGAAATTTACCAAAATTGGAATCAAATATTTTTGAAATCCAATTGATGAAAATGTTCGTCCTAAACTACACAAACATTTTAAGTATGGTTGCTAGGTAGAATTCCAAAAATAGGTGGTCTTTGAGACTTTCAGGAAATTTACCAAAATTGGAATCGCCTTTCAGAATCTTAAGTTATCAGAATTTTGCTTTTTACCAAACACTTGTCAGAATATAATATAATATGCCAAAATTAAAGAAAAATATGTGTCTTTGACATTTTCAGGAAATTTTCCAAAGTTGGAACCGGAACCAAAATTCCAAAAGCTTATTGCAAATCTATAGACTATATGCAACAATTCTGCATAAAGATTTGATCCCTAAATCCAAAAATGTAGGAGGAGTTTGCGTCACATGCCACATGTGTTTAATCCACATCTTTTGGTCTTTCTTAAAATTGACATCATAAGGCCTCTTGTTTGCACCAAGACCAATATCAAAAATCCGAAAGCTTATTGCGCATCTACAGACTATATGCAACAATTTTATAACAAAATCAAATCCCTAAATCCATAAATGTAGGAGGAGTTTGTGTCACATGCCACATGTGTAAAAATTGACATCATGGGGCCTCTTATTTGCACCAAGACCAATATCGAAAATCCGGAAGCTTATTGCGCATCTGCACACTATATGCAACAATTCTACAACAAAATTAAATCCCTAAATCCAAAAATGTAGGAGGAGTTTGAGTCACAAGAAAAGTGTGACGGACGGACAGACGGAGGGTATAACATTATCCCCGAACTTTCTTCGAAAGTGCGGGGATAATAATGTTTTCATTTCTATGTATGAAAAGGGTGGACATTTCATTCAGCTGCTGATCATGTACAATCATATGTCAGTAATAAAACAAAATTGGTTTATACTATGATTATAATAATATGACTCGAGGAAGGGATCTGATCTGTTTGCCCAGTTGTGGTTTAACTACACATGACTTATTACCTGTTAATCTTTTCGGTGGGAAAGGGAGACCTTTTGACAGTGGAAAATACACGCATACGTAGTGATCGTTAAATATCATTATTATATGAAAAGGTAAGGGTTTTGGTACACCAGCGACACCCAAATTACAAAGGGACATCCGAGTGATATAAATTGTAAAATTTGATTTTTTTTCAAACTACTAGGATTAGGGATTAAGATTTAATTCCATGGCATCTTTTTAGATAGTTCCAGTGTTTGGGTTAATAGAGCTTTTCATTCATTTATTTATTCAGTATATCGAGGGGTCACAAGTAAAAAGGGATATATATATATATATATATATATATATATATATCAAAGAACAAAGCAACAACACCGAAAATCCCGCTGTGTCAGATCGAAAGGATGCACACTCTGTGACCTGAATAGACAACATAATAAACAAAGTGAATGACACAATTAAAATAACAATTGATATTTCGAGACCTGTCCGGTCCATTAAAACTTAATAAAAATGTAAAAAAAAACCTATTCACAAAGACTAAACTACAAATGTTTATACAAAGTGTCAAGAGCTACATGTTGGATACTGTTGTTTACAGATGTAACATAAGAAGGGAAAAAAATGTCAGTATGCATACATCGATTCTATTAACAATACTGTTACAAAATTGGGTTTAACGCCCAACGACCAAAACTTCAGCCATATCGAAACGAGAACAAGTTAATCAGTTCAAAAAAGAAAGAAAAAAATGGGTAGGGGCGGGATTTTTAGCAAAACTATATGTTAAATTTTTATATTCAAACTGGATTTCAGCTTTTCTATCCAGAACCCTTCTTAAGCTTGCCTCTGTGTGTCTGTCCACGATCGATTTTGGTCAATTGGTACTACTTGCATATGTTTCCAGTCATGACCGGTGGAATTGAAATGTAATGCAGTGGCCTGTGATCATTCTTTTTTCCGAATGTGGTCACGGTGCAAATTGATACGAAGGTTGAGAGAATTTTTCGTTTCACCAAGATACTGTTGTTGGCAAACAGAGCAAGTGATGAGATAGATGACATTATCTGACTTGCAGGATCAATTGGTAAATATTTTGTATGTGTCACCGGTTGCTGTGCTCTTGAAGATTTTTGTAGAAGAACTAAATTTGCACAGAAGACAACGTCTGTCGGAACATGTTTTAAATTGTCCATTTTCAGGTGATGGTAGTTTGGCTCTAACGAGAATAGCGTTCAGATTTTTGGGTCGACGGAATGCTATTAGCGGAGGTTCAGGAAACATTTATTTCATTTTTGTTGACGCATGAAAAATTGGCATAAATTCACGGGTTATTGCAGACAACTTGGGTAGCTGTGGGTGGAAGGTAGCTACCAGGGGTACGTAAATTCTTTCTCTTTCTTTCGCGATATTGTAACAGTTCCTTTCGGTCAATCGAGGAGACCTTTTGAATAGTTTTTCTGACTTGCTTTTCCTTATAACCCATGTCAACAAGATGTTGGGTTAATTCTCTGCTCCTATGTTTAAATGTCTCTTCTTGTGAACAGATTCGACGTATACGGGTAGAAAGTCCGTGTGGGATCGCATTTACACAGTGTCTAGGATGGCAGCTACTTGGGAGCAGGTAGGCGTGTGAATCTGTCAGTTTAGTGTGTAAATCAAAATGAATTCGACCATCAACAAGTGTTGAGGTCGTGTCGAGAAAGACATTTGTTGACTGTTAATTTTATGGACGGATGAAAATATTGATGAATTCAACAATTCATCAAGATGTTGTCTAGTGTCGGTCCATTTCATTTAAATATCATCTATGAAGCGCAACCAACTATAGGGTTTGTAGGGTGCTTCTTGGAGCATGCGTTTTTCTAAATCTCCCATGAATATATTTGCATATGATGGTGCTACTTTAGTACCCATTGCTGTTCCATTAACCTGAAGGAAAAGACTGACTAGCGACTCGGTAGAAGGTGATTGTATTGCTCTTCCTTCCCAAACTTTGCGGCAGGCTTCTATCCCCTCATCGTGTGGAATGTTGATATATAGTGAAGTTACATCTAGAGTTACTAAAAGAGTGTTTTGTGGCAGGTCTTCAGTCGGTGTTTTATTTATGTAATCGGTAGTGTCTTTAACGAAAGAGGGCAAATTCTCAACGAAAGGTTGAAGATGAAAGTCTAAAAAATTCGAGACTTTTTCTGTTGGATGGCCAATGCAGTTAACTATTGGACGTCCGGGAATTCCTTCTTTGTGTGGTTTTAGCAAAAGATAGAATAAGCCAGCTAAAAATGCAGAAAGAATGAATATATCCAACGAATAAGATATAGTTTTGCTAAAAATCCCACCTTACCCATTTTCCTTTCTTTTTTTTTTTGAACTGACTAACTTGTTCTCGTTCCGATATGGCTGAGGTTTCGCTCGTTGGGCGTTATACCCAATTTTGTAACAGTAATGTTAATAGAATCTATGTACGCATACTGACAAATTTTTTTCCCTTCTCATGTTATATCGGTAAACAACAGCATCCAACATGTAGCTCTTGACACTTTGTATAAACATTTGTAGTTTAGTCTTTGTAAACAGGTTTTATTCATCTGGAATAGAGATTTGAATGAACTACAAGAATTTAAAAGTCTACTGAATAACACAGAAGAGAACATTCAATTTACTATGGAAATTAGCGACAAAAAATACCTTTTCTAGACATTCTGATTTTTAAAACAGATAATACAATTGAAACAGATATTTATTTCAAACCCACTGACTCAAAGAAATATTTATTATATACATCATACCATCCGAAACATACCAAAAATAATATTCCGTATAATTTGGCAAGGAGAATTTGCACGATTGTATCAAATCCAAACACCAGAGACATACGGCTTGAAGAATTACGAGTAATACTTAAGGAAAAGAAAATATCCGAATACATTGATAAACAATGATAAACACAGGGATAGAAAAGGCAAGACAAATAAACATTCAGGAACTCAGAAGAGTTAAAAGTAAGCATGAAGACCAAGTTATTCCATACGTTTCAACATTTAACCCAAGGAATGTGGAAATGTTCCAATACATATATCAAAATCTTCCTATTTTAAGCAGCGATGACAAAATGAAGAAAATCTTAGAAGAAAATAACATAATAAATAGTAAACGACAATCAAAATCATTGAAAAAGTTTCTCACAAGTGCAAAGCTTCCGCAGAAAATCCAGTCTGTACATGTTAAAAAATTCAATCGACCCAACTGCGGGGTTTGCGCATATTTGATTGAAGGGACAGAATTTCATTTCAAAAATGGAGCCGTTTTCAAAATAAAAAACAAATTTACTTGCGCATCTAATAATTTAATATATGTCGTTACTTGTAAAGGATGCAATGAGAATTATATAGGTCAGACAAGTACGACTTTATGTCCCAGGATGACCGTATATAGGCAGCAAATTCGTGTTGCTAGCACCAGACAAATTTCTTTGAGTGAACACATTGAAAATTGTGCCGGAAATATTTTACCGAATTTTCTGATATTCCCGTTTTATCAGTGTTCCGATTCAATTACTAATGAACAACGCTTAAATAATGAGCAACAATTTATTAGAACATACCGTCCACGACTTAACTGTGCTCATTCCGATAAATAGACGAACCGGAGGTTATTTTTCCGAAAATAAATATAACCGGTCTTCTTTCCGATTTTAAGCATAACCGGACGTTAATCGTATCTAGGACCAATTGTAACGTTACGTATCCATTAGCGACGTTATTTAACCACCATGAAAATCTCAGTAGAGGTGAAACCGGTAGTGGAGAATTTTTATGAATTAATTTAATTTGTACATTTGTGAACATTTAGAACTATGTGTTAATATAATTTATTGCGCATTTCCTATAATTTATATATATATTCGTCTAAGGTAAGGGACTAACAGAGCGCCAGAAGTGAGAAGTGAGTAACGGATACACCATTCCTCTGCGGAACTTGTGTGCTAATGTAAGATTGACAATCAAAGTTAAAACATCGCAAACTTCCCTTATTTGAATAAACAATCATTTGAATTTGGATAATGCATATAGCTATTTCAACAATTTGTGTCTCATCAGTACAGTTCATATCAAAACCTTTTGAAAATAGTGATAGAAATTTAACGTCTTAACACACCAAGCGATCAAGCAAAAATGACAAAAATCGTTCACCTGTAAAATCAATTCAGGTAAAATCAGTTTGTCGCAAAAGCTTTAAGCTTAAAGCTCAGGTCATTTATTCAATCTGCCTAACCTGTGTGGTACAAGGTGCGACAAACTGATTTTACCTGAATTGATTGTACAGGTGAACGATTTTTGTCATTTTTGTTAAGACGTTAAATTTCTATCACTATTTTATTATAATCTCAAATACTAAAGGACATTTACTCTCGGTTACAGTTGCACTATCGTGAAAATAAACACGTATGGTTGGTTATTTTTCGGATAGGTTACCCACAGTGGAAACCATCTTAACGGAAGATCATAACGAAACAGGTTACTTCTCACCTGAATTAAAAACTATCATAGAATGAATGTCAGAGTGTTTGTGTTGTTCTATAAAATGAAAAGGACTTACCAAAAATGACACGAGCTCATTTCTATTTTTATGCTTTGAACCATTCGTTGGTATTAATACGTTTCGTTGACGATGTATGTTGAGAAAGAGAGTTGTCTAGTGTAAGGATTAAGTGATCAATAGGCTTATGCATAAAGATCTCATATTCAATGGAGGGATATTGAGTAAATGCATATGAGACAAAGTCTCCACAAAATACATGGAAAAATGCTTTTATTGTTGTTCTTCATTTCGAAGTCACCACGAGGCCTTCAACAATGAGCTTTGCTTATACCTCATAATAAGTTCATGACGGCTCCTAGCACCGGTTTGAGCGCGATTCATTGCTATATGCGTAGCAACGCTACATCTATCTTTTTCATGTCATGGATGCGGGATCGTCAACAGAGCTAAATGTTCTTACAATCGCCGTCATCCGTTGCTCAACGAAAAGACCAACAGAAATCAATCACAACATATAAACAACAACAGGGCGCTGATCGAGTATATCGTAGGAAACTTGGCATAATAAAATTGTGAGATGTGGGCACAATAAACAAGAGGTCAGAATAACATTTTGAAATTATAAAAAAAATAAATAAAAGATGCCAAATAGTTTATCCATATGAGAAATTCTCTCGAAGAACAAGTACACCATAACTGAAATGTATAGAAAGCATACATGTACATCCCTCGCACGGAGAATCTTTGTATCATGTTTTGCGTTTACGATTACAAATAATTGATTAGGTAGAAGTAGGATAACATACACAATTAGATCCATCTGTTTACACTGAATTTACAGTAACCTCCGTAAATAGTCACTATCGCTAGTCAGTCTGGCTTTATAATTTGCCTTAAGGCTGTTACTTCCCGATGGTATTCGTCAGCCTAATACTTCAGTAGTTCAGCATTACCAAGAAAACTGATATTTTATGGATACTACCAGAATCGAATGTAACAACTAAGAAGTTATCCCTTATGCAAAATCAAACCATAGTTTTAGTTCTGCAACATTTTGTTTTGTATGTGTCGGTTTGGTCTTCCGAGTGTTTTAATTTGATAAACAATTAACTAAATGTAAAGGGTAAAGTTTTGTTTTTAGTTTGTCGCATAAGCTGAATTTTTAATTACTTTGGTATTTTGTAAGTTATAAGAAATATTTGGGTAAAGAAAAGGATCACACATATTCGAAGAATTGGAGTGTTGGAAGGATATGAGTAACATGTGAACTTAAGATGCAAAAAATACTCCAAGTAACAAATAATTGGAATATGAAGCTGACAATGTTATCGACATTTAAGTATCTGAATTTTAAAAGTGACTTGGTATTCAAAATAAATTTACACTTAACAGGTATATTAACCAGATTTCTTATTTACTTATTTCAATTCATTTCATTGCGACTAAATATGTTGCTTTTTCATGTGTAATACAGCCGGAAGTGAACTATCGATATCATCATACTCGGGCTGATATGGCTATATTAGTCCACCCAGACTGATATGGCTATATCAGTCCGAGTTGATACAGAATACAGGCTGCGTATAATGATAAGTCCTGAATGGAACTATGATATAAAAAGAAGAAGAAATATACTTTTAGGTTAATTTTTGAGAGATCAAGATATAAAGTTTACCATATCAGCCCGGTTATCATCCCTCGATCCTCATATTAAGCTCTAGACAAACGCCTCATGCCGATATGGAAGTCTCGAAATGAAATCCGTGATAAAATGAAAAAGCGATGTAGAAATATGTATTTATTAAATTATGTCTGATTATTGAAACTTTACACAAGAAGCCCTCAAGAGCCTGTATCGCTCACCTGGACCCTGGCCGACATACAGAAATAAATGACATTCCAAATAGGGTCCAGAGTTTAAACTTCGTTCCCTACCCAAGGCCACCTTGGATTGGAAGCCCTCAAGAGCCTGTATCGCTCACCTGGACCCTGGCCGACATACAGAAATAAATGACATTCCAAATAGGGTCCAGAGTTTAAACTTCGTTCCCTACCCAAGGCCACCTTGGATTGGAAGCAGACAAACCTGATACAAATTTTGAATTAAGCAACCCAAGGACATTTGTGATCAAGTCTGGTTCCAATTGGATCTAAGTGGTTTCAGAGATCTAACTTTTAAAAGAATATCATAATGGCGGTCTTGAATGAGGTACTTATCTGCAGGATACTTTTTATTACTGTTTGGTTAAAATTGGATTGGTAGTTTCTGAGAAGGTCTTTGAATGTCTTTCATTGGGTCTTTTATTAAAACTATGTTTCCCACTGGCAGTTATCTTGGATTAGGTACAGACATGCCAGACAACCTCTCTTCAAGAGATAATTTAAGGACCAATTTGAATGCATTTGGTAATAATTTGACAGGTTTTTCTAGAAGAATATATTTGATTGTCTTTTCAATAGAGTCGAATGATTAAACTTGATCATCCTTCCCCATGGTTATATCAGCTTGCAGAGCCTTTCCGCAAAAGCCATATCCGATTGCGGATATATCAGAGGTTGACCTGGATATATCAAGGGATTCTCCCAAAGTTTCAAAGGCAATAACTTTTATTCAAGTTTTCACGCGAAATCAAACAGATAGAAATAAAAATCTATTGCATTTGTTCTTTCCAATTAAGTATTCAAAACAGAATCATGATTACACAAATCGATAAAAATCATAAAAGTTCTAGAAACTGGGTCGTTGATATATCCTGCAGAGCTTTGACGTTTTCACATTATGACGTCATAAAAGCTCCAAGGAACGATAGAATATCGTAACAACCAGAGGTTCCTGCAACATTCAAAATCGACATTATTTCGATTAGTTCGGTAAAATATTCATCAAGTTACAAAACCTTCGCCGATTAAATGATACAAAAAACTACAAAACATGTTTTTGAAGCTAAAAATTGCTGAAAAGGCGAGAATGACATGTATGTCGAATTTCCCGCGCAACTTTGGGAGAATTTGAAACCTATGTTCAATAAATACAAATCTAAAATGCAAAAGAAAGGATGATAAACAAGTTATCGGGCTTTTGACAGCTGATGTATTGTAAAATATCATCCCGCTCGCCAGAATATGAAGCTTGGGGCTCGTTCGCTACGCTCACTCGCCCCTTTGCTTCATATTCCGGCTCACGGGATGATATTTTACGATACATAGCTGTCAAGAGCCCGATAACATATACATATTTCCAAACGGCGATCATTTTGGGTGAGGTACAGACCTGTTAGATACATTTTTTCAGATGGGACCATCTCAGGACCATTGTGACTATCCTTGCTTATAATTGGACTGGCACATTTAGGTAGTTACTGAGAAGATCTTTGAATGTTTTTTTTTTCATAGACTCCAATGTTTAAACTATGTTCCATTCTGGCGGCCATCTTTTATGAGGTACGGACCTTTCGGATTAATTTTTTGGAAGTAACCATCTATGAACTATTGTGACTGTGTTTGATACTAATTTTACTTGTAGTTTCTGAGAAGATATTTGAATATGTTTTCCATGGGAACAAATTTTAAACCTTTGTTCCCTTCTGGTGGCCGTCTTGAATGAGGTGTTGACCTTTCGGAAGGGACAATCTAAGAACTATTATGACTAAGATCGGTTCTAACTGGATAAGTAGTTTCGGCGAAGAAGATCCTCGGATGTGCTTTCCATATATAATGCCCAATGTTAAAACCGATATCCCCCTCTGGCATCCATCTTTGATGTGATACGACCCTGCTGGATACCTTTTTGGGAGGGAACATCTAACAGCCATTGTCACAAAGTTTGTTTGGCCTTCATTTGATTGATAGCTTCTGAGAAGATCTTAAAGTGTCTTTTAGATAGGGTACAATGTTTAAACTATTTTTCTTGCTGGCAGCCATTTTAGATGAGGTACGGACCTGCCGATTACAATTTTGACAGGGGACCACCAATAACTAAATACCGAAGTTATTGTGAATTTACTTTCGGCATATGCTCATTTCGACAACTGATGTTTCTTCGGTGCAGATAAAATCTAAACTTTTGGAAGACCATAAACTCAAAGATGTTTAAAAACTGATGGAGAACAAATAACCAATATGATCTAAATGTAAAGCCAAAATCGGCTAAGGACAGAGCTTTGCATGAGGGAGATACTCCTTAGTTTTCAACAAAATTTACAAAATTTTAGATAATGTAATGTTAAAAAATAATCGGCTTTCGGGTCAGCACCGAAGTACTGACTACTTTGAAAGGACTATTGCAACCAAGTTTGATTCCAATACACCTTATTCTTACTTTCGCAGCCGCCATTTTTACCCTAAACTGATTGAAAACTGGTTGCCAATCTTACCTGGGCTGAATAGGGGATATTCATATCTCTTTCTTTTGAGAAAAAATACTAAAAGTAAGTTGGTTGGAAATGTAACCTGTGGATAAAACAGTTGAGTCACTCCACCTTTTCTAAATAAAAAGTCATTAAAGATTAAAGCAAGTACATGCTACAATTTTTTCCCTTTGCTCAGTATGGCTGGCAGACGTGATTGACGCCGGCTGACCTTTGTTGACCTCTATGTTATATCGGATATTTTCCGGAATGAACCAAAATTCGGTCAGTAAGAAAGTCATGTATTGGTCCAGTTTTCAGAGTAGAAAATCTTTGAAAGAAAAGTTTACTACGGACGATGGACGGACGACGGACGGACGCCAAGTGATGAAAAAAGCTCACCCTGGCATAGGTGAGCTCAAAAGTAGTTACATATGACCTCAACTGGACCGGTCATCGGAATAATTATTATCAGATGTTTACTCCAGTGGTCATTAAATGTTTTGGTATAGACCGAACTATTAGTAGCATTTTGGAGAAACAGTGATCAATCAATATCGACTTGATTGTTGTTAGCTACGATTTCTTACAATTGCACCATTCGTCTTGTTTTTTGACAAAGTAATATGAGGAAGTAAATTTGTAAATCTGATCCATTGAATCTTTTATGACAGAAAACAAAACTACGTCCACCTGCTGTCTCCTGTAAGCACTTTGCAGAGAAACAATGGGTTCGTGAACAACAACAGGCGGAACATAGCTTATATCTTTTTATGTACTTTTCGAACTCCTTGTATTTAGTTTGATTCTTTTTTATTTTTTAATTACTCGCATTTTTCTAATTGTGTATCATTCGATTTTCTCTCACATATAGCGTGCAAACATTAAACTTAAAGAACTTGTAAAACTTTTATTGACATTTTATTTACAGGTAATGCTACAGATAGGCCTGTTGCTTAAGACTTCTTGTTAACTTGCCGACGCTGTTATTGCAAGCTTATTGATTCCCGACATGATGTTTTTTGTGACTTCATTTGTTCCAATTGCTTTTTTTACTGCAGCTTGCACCTGTTTTCGACCTGTTTTATTCAACTGAAATAATAAAAAAAATATACTTTTAAACATGCCAGTTTGAAGACACTTCACTATGATTTACTTCCAATTAATATATATATTAAAGGAGTCAGAAACAATAAAAAGCAACCATAACATTTATTTTTATTTAAAGGCAAATATCACTTGAAACCTAGTTGAGACATCTTAAATTTTTTTATTCTTATCGCTTCAGTTATCAAGGAGAGAGCCTAAACTGCCACGTCTCTCAAGTAGTAATATTTATTTGTATTTGCATAATTTAAAATCTTTTTAGATTTAAATCAAAGTGCTACCCGGTATTGATATCTGATACATTTTAAATGGCCATATGGTCAATTATTATTCCCACCAGTTCATACAAAATCAGAACGTTTGTGACATGGATTGTAATTAATTTTCTTTGTACACCCATATTAAAGAAAGTACAGTTTCTTCGTTGCAGCTATACTTCTTGGGTGATTCATTTAAAATCAACCAGATAAAGCCTTGTTGAGTGGATATAACTGATCAACTATCGCTGCATCTTGGTCTTCTAACAAGCAACATTTAGTTGTGAAAAGTCAGCAAGGCAATACAATAATGACGACCATTATTTTTTGCACAGTTATGTTTTCTGACGATAAAATACGATTGAATATAAATTTCAGAATAATTCTACGGTACATTCATTTATTAGGTCCTTTTCAATTGATAAATACACTTAAAATGATAAAAAATCAATTATTATCATTATTATTATAAATGTTTAATACATTCTTGAAAACTAATAAATTTTTCCGTCGTCTTAAGTTCTCTCCAGGACAAGGAAGCGTAGTCTAACGATTTGTCAAAAATCTTTGCAAATATATCCATAGGTTCTGTAAGTCTCGTAATGTGACACCGAGAAATCACGATAGAATTCAAGATTGAAAACGTTTCCCGCCAAACTATGACGTGGTTGGATTATGACGTCCACATTTTGTGCTTGAAACGTCATATTTTTCTGTAAAAAAATGCTACTTCCGGGTACAAATGATGTACCCGGAAGTCCCAAAATTGAACGAGACTTACAGACCCTATATAAACACAGCCCTGAGTTTGTCGTTTCATCTGATATATGTTCATTATCAGCTGTAATACATTATTTGGGATATAATCTTCTGAATGTTTGAATTTATCTGCACTGAAGAGATATAACTGGCAATCTGTATACACTAAATTTAAAGTAACTTTGGTAAGTTTTAACCCTTCTAAACAGATTACAATTATTAAAAAATACAGTTTTTTTTCCTATGAGATTATATATGATTACGTTAAATGAACTTCTTGTAGGTTGGTCATCGTCTTTATTAAAAAGAATTACTAGAACCAACTCAGCCAATCATGCTATATTTGTAATTTTAATGAGATATTAAGCTGACATTTGAAATTAGTTTCTTGACAATTTTATTCAATAGTATTGATTGATATTACCCCTATTTTACAAAAATCATATTTCCATGTAAAATAGTCAAAAAGTGAAAAAAATAAAAAATGCACATTTAGTGTCATTGAAAATCAACTGCTGCACGAGTTAGTTTTTGAGATATGAGTAATATGAAATTTAGCGGGGAACTGAACTCCTTTTGATAATTCATTAAACTAACATTTTGGTACTCTCTCTGTATAATTAACTTAAAAATAGAATTTGATGAGCTATGTCAAGAACTTTTATAACATTTTTCTTTTCAATTATGAAAAGAAAACATGATCAGTAGGCAAAGTAATTTAATGGATCTAACGGATAAAAGGAGATAAGCTCGAAATTATTGCTTGAAATTCAAGGCAGCTTAATAGAATAAAGAGATCAGAGGAAACATCTACAATGGCCGAAAAACATAGTCACATGCCACAATGTACAAAGGACCAGCACAAGAAAGAACACAGTAAAAAACAAAAGACAAGACAAAGTTTATTAAGGTGTCAGAATCATAGTACAAGCTTCTGCTAAATTTGAATTTCAGCACATAGGGAAAATAGGAAATCAAATACCCTTTTTTCAATATCACCATGAAATCCAATAATAAGTTTTAAACATACATTTAAACAGTCAAAAACGTCTCCCAAAAATATTCAATCCTATCTGAATTTCCCATGTTTGCAAAAAATACATTGGAGTTAACATATGTGTTATGGTTTCGTGTTCATTTATTCCATATCCTTTAGTAAAATATTGATATTCAATATACACCCGAGACATAAAAAATTGTCACAAGATCAAATGTTGCCAAGCCGCCTTGATGATATGTAGATCCCGTGTTTTTTAATTCAACTTACGTCAACATGTCCTGTAGATGGCGCTGGGTAGTAAGATTTTGGTGGATATCCTGTAAATACAGTTAACAAAAGCGATCAATAGATATATTTTGTAAAATGGAAGAAGAAAATGTTGTAAGGTATTGGTTTGGCCGAAAATTTCAGTAAATTTCTTAATTGTACCTCAAGATGTTATTTTGTGTTCGTTTGAAAGTTAAGATCACACTGAATAAAACTATTTTTTCCTCAGTGAGGGACATTACATGTACTACAAAAATTTCTAAAATATATTAATTATTTTTCGCCTTTTCCAATTTTGTAACTATCATGGGTCAGTAGTTTTTCAGACTATTGACTGGCAGGGTGACTATTTTTTCCCGAACTTTTACCTGTGTTCCAATTGGATAAAAAAATGCTAATAATTCAGAATGCTGTGACATCATTGTTTCCAGTTGATAACTCTAAACTAGTTATGCAAATTACACCGAACACTATTCACTTTTCACTTTGCACTTTGTTGTTGAATATAGATGTAATCAATATGTTACAATATGTTACAAAATTAATAAATAAATAAATATATATATATATAT
>MJUU01053665.1:33506-82407 GCA_002080025.1 Modiolus philippinarum
TTAATAAATAAATAAATATATATATATATATATATATATATATATATAACGAGAGAAAAATAATTAAAAGATGATAACCTTGTGTTTCCGAAATATATATATATTACGGTTTACAGATGTAAGCCTGCTTTTGGTTCGATGACGTTCCTTGAATGTCAACATATATTCGGAAAACTGCCAGGTAGTATAAGTTGTCATGGAAATTGACAATGTCATAACATGAAAACAATATGGTGAAATTGATAAGAATAATATTTTTCGCAGATTTCATTTCACAAGGGCTGTTCCTCGGAATATAAAGATAATTCAGGTTACAGACGGGGTATATAGCGTGACATACCCTGGATGTTTATTACATTTCCTTCGGCTTCGCCTCAGGAAATATAACTAAACACCCAGGGTATGTCACGCTATATACCCCGTCTGAAACCTGAATAACATATAATATATATTGATAATGAGAGAAATATAATTAAAAGATGATAACCTTGTGTTTTCGAAATAATTAAATACTTATAGACTTTTTATTTGTGAAAAACAAGTTTATTTTCCCATTGACCATAAATTTTGACCTCGGCTAAGAGAACAAGACGTCGCCATAAATACGGATCTGATGTCATGTTAACGCTACTTTTGAACGTATTCATAGAAATACAACGAATGTCATATTTTTGAACGGATTTCATTACGGGAAAATTCGAGTGCATTCAAGAACCAAGTAGATACTTAGACAATCTATTTGCAAAAATCAGTCTAGCTCATAGTTCTGTCCTTAGCTGAATTTTGGATTTGCTATTTAGATCTTATTGGATATTTGTTCTCACGTATTTCGGTTTATAAACTTCCAAATGTGTTGTTTTGATCTTCACTGAAAAGACATAAGTTGTCGAAATGCGCATATGCAGACACGAAATTAACAATAACTCAGGTATTTTGTTATTTCTAATTTTATATCTTCGTAGTTCTTACATACACTCTATGTATCGTGGTCAAAATTATCATGATGATCAAATGTTGGCAATTTTCAACAAAATGTAAAACTTGTTCTTTCTTCTAAACTCAAACACTCATGATTCATACGTCAGTATTGTTGATCTATACCTGAACGACATTTCAACAAAAATATTCTGTGATTTTAGACAAATTTATTTTATGCGAAATGAGGCCCTTATCGCAACTACTAATAAGCAAGATGTTGTACTCAAATCTTGTTCCGGTTGCCAAAAAATTATATGGAATTGGATGTATTTTTATGTGACTTTTTAAAATAATACTACATCTGCTTATAGACTCTATCAAACTTTTTCAAAACAATTTGAGTAATAATTTAACACGTAATATGTCAAATACATTTTGACCTTTTTGTCATGTATTTTGATTTACGTCGAGAAGTTTTAATAATTGTCTGTTTTTGACTGGCCAGAAAATTGGTTTCACACATCGAGACATTTGCTTGCATCTGTTGCTATTTATTCAAATTGATAAAATTGTGAAGTTATAATTTTAGGAATGTATATCTTGAAATTATTTAAATAAAAGTCACACATCTAAATGACACAATGTTTTTGCATTGAAGTTGATCAAGACCGACTGTCTTTTTAATTCAATTGAGTTTTATTTCAGTTATGATAATTCAAAAAATTGTTGGCTTGGACTTTTGAGTTTTTTTTTTACTTCAATAGATAAACTATTACAAAACAATTTTTGTTTAATAATTTAATGATTGATTCTTAAACAAGTTGGTATAATCAAGTGCATTCATTGCAAAAAGTAGAACAGAAAATTTTTTAAATAACATAATACCGAAGTTGCTGTAAATCTGGATTCTGCATATTTGCATTTCGATAACCGATGTCTCTTCTGTGCAGATAAATCAAAATATGGGAAATCCATATACCGAATTATTTGTAAAGACTGAAAGAGAACAAATTATTAATAAGATCTAAATAGAAAGGCCAAAATCAGCTAATTGATAGCACTCTCTAACTCACTGTATTTTTCAACGTAAAATAACCCGGCCACCAGCTTGACTTGTTACAGAACAGGAATGCGAGATACTATCTTCGTGGTTGTAACGAAACACGCTTTAAAGTACAATTTAGCACTTCAATGAGATTTTTTATGTTATACGGTTTTTCATATGGGGCTTTTGTCACTGTTAGGATTAATGTCGAATGAAAGTAGTTTTCAATTCAGTCTGCTACATGGTATAAAAAATAAAAAAATACACAAATGGGAATATCTCTCTTTAAACCGTTCTATATTCCTGGTACATTTCAAATATTAGAATTTACATGCTTTTTCATAACATCTTACCTTTAGGGAACATGAACAAAATCTTGATTAAACCTGTAAAAATAAAGATCAAATTATTGCAAATCATGATCTAAGTAGCACATGTAGGTCATGTCACGTTACTCTGTGATTTCCTGATGTTTTGCAAATCAGAAATGTTTCCCGGCAAAATTTGTTTTTTAGGATAATTACGTGAAAAGTTTCGTTTTTTAAATGCACTTCATTTTAAATGCGCTTCAAGGAACAGATTTTGTTATATCTTAAACTTGAAGGAGACTTACATACGCTATATTCGAATTGATTTGAATAGAGTTATAAAAATGTGTATTGTCTTTATATCAAGGTCATCCAACTTGATTATAACTCTTATCATTGTTATTCATTTTGGTTTCCTAAAACTGAAAAAAAGTTTTATCGCTAATTTGCTTAATTTTCAACTGTTCCAGAGCTGTTTACTCCTCTTAGCTGTTATCCGTATTGCAGCAGTAATGTATCCGTGATCACCCGTATTTTTTTTAATTTGTTCCCGTATTTAAAATAAATGAGAGAACTTAACTATTATTTATTTTAATAACTCCTCTGCGTATGACTAAGCAATTAAAATGCTGGCCTTAATGAACATATTTATCGTTATAGTTAAATGACAAATTAAATAATTACATTTGTTGAGTTCATTTTCGGCAAAATTATTGGCAAGTTTTCTCAACTGCATTGTGTTGATTGATTAGAGTTATACGTCAAGTGTGCATTGTTTCAGCTAAATTAGGACGACAACGAGTTAGTGAATTTATAAAGTCATAAGTAAAAAATGTAAGATCTTGCTGTCCCTGGAAAAATGGGTAGGGGCAGGAAACTTAACCTTCCATACAACCTCTACAGAGTCTGCTCTTGTAAGACATATGTAGAAGGGTTCTAAGTCTACATAGGGCGTTGCGTTTCTCCATCCACACAGTTTGTCTTCAATGATTAGCCTTCAGAATACATGTATTATGACCTTACTAACTCACTGCCGCTGTAAATTGGGAGAATGGGTATGGATAGGAAATTTTCATACAACCCCCAGCGAGTCTGCTCGTCTATGAGAAATTTGGAAGTGGACTTTATATTGCATGGGACGTTGCGTTGCTCCACACAGTTTGTCTTCAATTGTTAGCGTTTTAGGTTTTCCGTATGGGAAAAAATGGGTAGGGGTAGGAAATTGAACTTTGGAATTATAACCTGGCTACCTCGCATAGACGAAGCTTCAACTATCAACCACTTAGGGACGCGCCCCGTCAGGAAATTACATCATTCAATTTGGTCTTTAAAGAACGTTGTTTTACTATAGGAAGCACTTCATTAACAATGATTGCCCAATTTCGGAAATAGGTCTGAATTATTTCAAGGCTTTATGAATATGAACCGTATATTTTTAATGTGAATCCGTAGTGCGTAACTTTACTTGAAAATTCGTAGAAAAATACGGAAAAACGTAGTAGTAAACACATCTGCAGTTTCTCGAGCGACGATGATGCTATTACCACTGCACTGCGCTGATACGAATATACTATCGAAATTCTCTATGAATTGTTAGCAACAGCGTATTAATATAACGTAGCGTGAAGTTTTGTGACAAAAATAATCCCAAGAAAGCGCTATATTCAACCAGAATTACTACTTTTAACCAAAATATATTTCAGTGTAAAAAAAAACATTACCTCGTTTTTATCAATTATGGAATTAGCGATAAAAACACTATTAGTAATTTGTTTTGCACAGACGGATTTCTTAGCTCGTATTACATCTCGTGCTATCGCACTCGATGCAATTCAAGCAGAGAATTTCATACTCGCAAAACAAATCACTAATATTATATATGTTTATACATATAATAACCTAAACATCTAATTGTGTGAACTATATCAAATGATGGGAATGGTAAAGCAAGATATTCCATCAATTAATTGAATTACATTCAATTACAAAAAAATGTTTTAAAAAATGAGACCTTCGATCTAATAGTATCATATTAGAACAATAGATAATAAAAATATGTCCAACGTAATTTTTGCCCAATGGAATGCGAAAAATGGTCGAAAAGTAAATCTGCTAGAGTTAACATTTATACTGTCTATTAATAATATTTTTATATGGTGTGCTTGGTTGCTTGTTTCACTTAGCATCGATATCTTTATAGCAGACAACCCTATTGTTTTATCATACAGCACCGATGGCAATATTGCTTTTGAACTGAGTCATTTACGAGCTAACACATTTTAATGGAAACGCCGAATCTTTTGATTCTACTGCAGCTTTGGTATAATTTAAAGACAATGTCATCTTTACATATTCAAAACTGACAAAAGACTTATAATACCTACAAGGTATGATATAGCATCTATCATATAAATATAGACAAAAAAAAACTTGCAAACGACATCTAGTGGAACATTTTCCCAAAACTTCAATGTACATTATATTTGCGTCACAAAAAGCATATCAAAAATCAAACATTTTCAATAGATAAAACAGACAGGTTCTCTCTGGCAAAAGAATAAGAAAAGAGGTATTTAATTGTAATGTCCTACCAGAAAAAAATGAGACTGCAACCAGTTATTAACCTTGCAAAACATTTTAATCATTTTTATGTGTTTTGATAGGAGTTTCATCTTTAATATAAAGACCATAAATAATTTCCCTTTTATTTTTAAGTCCACATAAGGAACAATCTAGAATTTGAAACTGTGTTTGTTTATATTTATCTAATATTTCACCTTTTTTATGACCTTCAATACCATTATTTATGTTTTGATAGGGAAAAGTATAATTTTTAGATATAACTTGTATATATAACATGTATAATATTTTCAACCTTCTATGGTAAGCTTATTCATTTGACATTTAATGTGTATTTACTTTTATTGAAGTTTTGTGATGTAAAATTGCGTTGTAAGAAAGATATACATATATCAACTGCTAGTTGTTAATCCCAGTAATATGTCTTTTTTATGTTTTTGCATTGCTATTGTAGATTTGCTCTATAATACCGGATTTTACTTCAATTTAAATCCATGATACCGCAATTTGGTTTTTTTTTTCATAAGTGTAAATATTTACATATACTTTTTTGATTTTCTTTTTGGGATCAAGTCGAATCAGGCGTTAATTGGAAATTTCATTATTTATTTATGATAATCATTGATGATGTTAAAATAAAAATTTTCATTTTAGATGTTCTTCTGCTTGTTCTAGTGATATGATTGATAATTTGCTTAAACTGTGTCCTTTACCTTAACATACATTTTTTGTACAGCAATATTTTATCATATTATAACTAATTATCGATAAAAATGTTCAATTAACAAATAAACATGAAATACATAAACTACTAAAACAACTGAAAAGAAAAAGATGAAGTGTATATGGGACAACGTGTCTACAAATACATTAACTTTTCTTATGTTACATCATATAAAGATTACCTGTCTTTCCTCTTGGACCTCTGTCACCAGTAGCTCCTTTGGCACCAGTTGCTCCAGTTGCCCCTTTAGCTCCTTGATCACCCGTGTTTCCTTTGGCACCCTTCTCTCCCTGTGCCCCTTGCGGTCCCTGTGGTCCCACTGGCCCTTGTTCACCCTCATCACCTTCTTCACCTTTATCACCCTTTTCTCCTTTAGCACCTGCTGCTCCTTGGGCACCGGGGTTGCCTTGATCCCCTTGTTCACCCTTTGCACCGTTAGAGCCATTTACACCTATAAAATATGGAAGGTAGATAGTTAATGGGAATGTTGTTTCTTTTGATGGTTAAAACATTTTCTTTTTCTGAATATCGCTGTTCATAGGAATGTGAGGCGCAAAAACTTTTGAACCTCAATGATATTTTAAAAAAAAATTACTCTGCATGTTTTTTTCTTCTTTATTTTGATAAAAAATACTTCAATTTACGGTTTTCAATTTACTCTATAGTATCTTTTTTTATTGTTTTCTGAGGAATTTGAGAGTTCTTTTCACTAAATTAGCCAAATTATCAGTTTGAAATCGTAGGCCTGCACGGAAAGGGGGTAGTTCTTATGTAAGAGTATTCATATACGTGACGCTGGAATGGATCTGTTTCGGCCAACTCTTTAATATATGTATATGAATGGTAAGTAATTTATAACATATTGTGTATCATTTTCTCAAAAATTAACAAAATATTAGCATGTCGACTGGTTGCTGTTATTTATCAAGAAACGAATCTGTAATCACTCGATGCAGTCAAATAAATAATGTTATTATATAAAAAAGTCACCATTTCACCACTAAAGGACAGTGTTTTTGAAATGACAGCAATGGTCTAATGTCACCTGAAGTTACCACTTTTGCAGGAATATCAACCAATGTCAATGTGTCATTTTTTTAATATTTTGTAATATATTACATTTGTTTCGGACATATGAGTGAATTCTCCTATTGAGCGCACTATCTTTTCAGTTTTGAACATTCACATGCAAGCATCAAATTTCTCACTAACTGGCCAGTCAAGCTAATGTAGCAATAATTAAGGAAAGAGCAGAGTTCTCATTATAGCCTACACATCCGATTGATTGCGCATAATAAATTCAAAAATATAATGTACTTAGGTGGGTATTCATTTGTTCTCAAAAAACGAATATAAGACAAGATCGTCCTGCACAAAGCGCAGTATGATACTAACAAAGTACAATTTACTGATGTTCGTTTGACACCAATGACCCTTAAAACCTCGGACACAGTTAAGTCATAAAGACAATAAACAATTATTGTGCAAGAGGAATTCAAAAATATTAATTCCCATTGAAATTAAAAAAAAAATGATATACTTAGTTGGAAATTCAAAAATAGTAAACTTTATTTGAAATTGTTTTAAACATTATTACCCTTTTTTCAAAATTGAGATTTTTTTAGCCCATTCAATTCATAAACAAGATGTTTCAATATAATACTGAAAGGTAACATTCAGAAAAATTCATACAAAATAAACTCATAAAAATTCAATTGCAAATTAAAGTAAAGTGTGCTTTGTTAAAGTTATAATCTGAAACCAGTCAAATATGACAAGAGATAAGAAATTGCAGTGTAAATTTTTTAATCTTGTAAAATTTTGAAATGGTTTGGACCTTAAATCCAACATCTATACTTCACAATTTTTTATCAGGAAATACATAAAATTATTATAATTCTGTTAATACTGAAAATCTAATTCACTAATATCTCTTTTTTTAACAGACCCTGAAATACCAGAACACACGAATCTTTATGCTAAGTGTGATTTTTCACTGTACACTTCAGGATATCCATCTCTTTAACGCGAAAAAAGATGTTTGCTATATAAGCTAATTGAATCATATTTGAGTTCATGATAATTTGAAGTCAGTGTTAGTGATTTACTGGATAAGAGGAAAGCCAAATAAATAAATAAATGTCTTAACAGTACTACTCGTCTGAATGTGAGCTACGCATCTTCTGCTCGGTCAATATAACTGAACATAACTGTTTAAGGTAAGGAGTTGTTTAGAAAAGTCATGTATCAATTATTCACGATTTATAAAACTGCAAATATTAAGTGTAATATTACAACTAAAGCAATTATATCATGGCTTAAATTGTTTGTTTGCATGGGATTGACGTCACTTTCAGCATTATTCCAGGAACTAATATATCGTTGCTGTCAGTGCCGAAGTACTCGCAGAGAACCGGAAACCTTAGGCAAGTAACTGACATACCTTATCACCATCGGTTTCAAATCGAGTACATCCTTTTTGAAATTTTACAAAGCGGGACGCCAACCTCATTGCTTTGTTATTATTTCTTTAATGATAATAATAAACATACCTGGTTCCCCTTGTTCCCCTTTAGCACCTTGAATGCCTTGTTCTCCCTTTTGTCCTTGACTGCCTTGTTGACCCTTTGCACCAACAGGTCCTACACTGCCAGTATCTCCCTGATCGCCCTTTTCACCCTTTGCCCCATCACTACCGTTGCTGCCATTAGCTCCTGCCTCTCCTGTTATTAAATTGTACGTAAATTTATAAAATGAAAGATAATGCCATTCCTATATGAAGAAATAAACGGATATGGAGTAAATGAACATTGGACAAAATCCCTATAAATACATGATAAGATTAAGCCAATGGAAAAACGGTTTCATTTTTGTTCTTCATCTTGAATTGACCGTAAAGCCTTTAAAAAAGAGCAAACACCCTTACCTTATAGTCAGTTCAAGACGGTCCATAGAAACGGTTTGAGAGGAATTCACTTGCTAAATGTTGAACAACGCTACATCAATGTACTCTTTGTGTTATGGATGCCGGGTCGTCAACAAGCATTACATACGAGGAAAAGTACTCTTACAAACAATTATCAGTTGCACGACAAAGGGAAGGAGCAACAGACAATACAACATGTAAACGATCACAGGATACTAATCGAGTTGATTCTAAGAAAACTTGACTTTATGCATGTATAGAGAAAAAAAGGTGTTTACTGGATTTAAATCTAAAGAAAAATGAGAGCGTTTGACAGCTATTCAAGAATGTTTAGATTAAGTTCAGTCACATAAAGCAATGAAATCTAATACTAACAAATGCAAATTTATGTTCATTCTTATTCACACGACAAAGCCTTCAGAATAAAATTTTAGATGATTGTTAACTGAAATTGTCAAAATTATATGATCCTTAATACTAAGAAGACCAGCAATCAAAAAGATAAAAAATTGAAATACAAATGACAATCAAAATAAAAACTAGAAAACTGTGAGCAAACCTCAGTAATACATGTATATACCCCCGCTCCCACTTTTTATTCAAGAAAAAAATTGTGCACTATAGCAATATGCACTGAACATTGTGCGAAAGTTTCAATATACTGCGAGCAAAGCTCATTAATATATACTACTGCTCCCCGTGACACTGAAAATTCTGTTTCACAAAGTGGTCTAGGAGGAGTTGGCGCCACAAAGTGTGTATCCCTACGGCTAATGGAATAACAAACGGACGAGCAAATGAAAAGAAGAACGGAAGGACGAACGAACGGTCACCATGATCACTATACACCGCCCACTAAAGCGGGTGTATAAAAATATCCATTTCTTTTCAGTTTATCGATACATTAAAAAAAGAACTATTTGATGACAAAACTCTATGTCTCAAAGCTTCATGTAAGACCACTTTATAAAAAAAATATATGTTTCTTATAAAATATATCACTCAATTTTCTGAAATTTAAAATTGATGAAAATAAGTTGGTCAATTTGTTCAATGTTCCATTCTCATTTCTTGCTCCACATAATTTAATTTTAGTTTTGTTGAAAGCAGTCAAATATGCAACGTTTTCCTATAATTAAAGTAAAGCTTCGTTTGAAAGTAATTTGAGAGAGGATTAAAATATTTTTAGTCAAATATGAGACCGAAAGCGATGCTTATTTTTGGATCCAAGCTTAATTGACATTCTTTGAAAAAGTCTCTCATATATCATTCCTGTGAATGCTTAATAAGATCTAAACATAATTGAATCAAATAACTGAGGACAGGCAAGAATATGAAAAAAATACAACTATTGATCTTTTTGGTCAAATTAGCTTATACAATTAAATGCACAGAAAGCGTAAACAATCTATGGAAAGTTTCCAATCGTCTTAGATGCTTATCTTTGTTCGGAATGTTAAAGTTCCCTTGCTTGTCCTGTCTCTCATCTGTTTTCAAAAGTATTTGTAATCAATGCACTAAAATCAAACGTCTGTATAATTGTTTTGGATTAAAGATCCTTTAAGACGTTGTTTTATCATTTGATTCATTTTTTTTTTCAAAGTTCTTGCTGCTTGTGTGAATGTCTTTTAGTATAATTGTATTGGCTAATATTGAAAGATAGTTGTAATTAAAAAAGATAAACAATGAATCATAATTCGAGGAGAAATAATATGTTTCGGACATCACTTAACTTTTTTGCCACTTATGCAAGTGGTCTTTAGATATTTATTATTTCGTTTAAAATAACAAATAGGTATTAGAACACCCAGAGCAGTGTTAATTAACAAAGTATATCAAAATTTTATTCAGGGTATTATTGAGAAAAAAAAAACAATGAGGGATCAAATGGGTCCAAATTTCTTTTGATTCACATATTTAGTTGACGTTTGATATTTGGCAGTGTTTCTTCTTGGACTATTAAGACGAACTGTTGAGCAATACATCATTAAAGATGCATACAAATAATAAACGTATCTCAGAACTACTTGTCAGAAATATTTGCAATATAATAATGTATTTCCTTTGTTTGGGTTCTAGTGCTGCTGATGAGGAATAAATTTCCGAAATGGCCATACAGCTCATTAAAATGATTGAAGTTGGAGTTAACATATGTGTTATGGTCTCATGTTGATTTACTCCATATCCTTTCGTAAAATTTTGCAAGACAATGTGTAACAATTCATCAATTTTGTAGGTAACCAAGCAGACTAAATCAAAACAATATCGTGAATATGACATATTACACGGCACAAATAACGATTAATGAAAACATTTCTGGAGGATAAATATTCTAGGCAACCTTTGAACTTCAACCTTTCATTACTGAAAACACGTCAGAATGTTTTCTATCATATCTTATTCACTTTCGGCCAAGTGCAAATCGACGGGATCATTATTATAGTCAAGTAATATATGCGATTGTTAAAAAAATCATTATTAATGTAATAAACATTATTGATTTTATTGCAGTAATAATTTGTTTATCGGGATCGCAACTATTGTTTAGACCATAATAACATGATTTCTTTGATTCGCGCTTGGCCGATAGTGTTATTTTAATGGGTCTGATTACATTATGCCAGTTGTGAACCTATAAACATACATTAATTTTGTAAGTCTCGGAGTGAAAAAAGAAGGGAAACGGGGAATGTGTCAAAGAGACAACGACCCAAAGGGGAGAAATAACAACTCAAAGCCACCATAAGATCTTCAATGAACGGTGAGAAAACCCCACACCTAACGGCAGGTTGGAGTCGGCCCCTAAATAGAGTAATCAAGTTCAGCGAAATAAACATCATCCTAGATTCCTAGAGGCCTGCAAGGGCATGGACAACTCAGTCCAATTCAAATGTACAACAAGCATTCAAATCAGAGAATAAAGTATTTGACAACATATTCAGTGAAACTAATGACCAGCAGGAGGTTTTCATCTCAGCCTGTAGCAATTATACCACATTTATTATTTTCTACATGCCAATATTCTCTTCACTTACCATCAAAATGTATGTTTAAATTAAGGTTTTCGTTTTGTAGTTACAGTTTAAAATTTCAGATGAAACCCGTCTTAAATGTATATCATCAAGTCGGTTTATGTATCATCAGAATTTTTTCCGATAATTACAAACTGCCTACAACCTCTGCTCGGATTTGACAGGTTGCACTATTATTATTTGAGTTATAAAATACCAATAGCTCTACCTTTTGGACCTTGAGGTCCTTGTGCACCATTTTCACCATTTGGACCAGCATCTCCTTGTACTCCTTGAGGTCCTTGATCCCCAGTATCACCTTTGCTTCCCTTGGCACCGTCAGAACCTGGAATACCATCTTTTCCGGCTGCACCTGTTTCACCTTGTGCCCCCTTTGCTCCTGCGTCTCCAGTTGCTCCTTTTTGTCCTTGGTCACCTTGAGGGCCCTTATCACCAGTAGCACCATTTTCTCCAGGTATTCCATTTTTGCCCTGTATACCTTGTGGTCCTTGGTCTCCCGTTTCTCCCTTTGCACCAGTTTCTCCTTTATTTCCTGGCGGGCCTTGTGCGCCTTGTGCACCTTGATCACCAGTATCGCCCTTTCCTCCCTGTTCACCTCTTTCTCCCTTATCACCTTGGTTACCCATTATTCCTTTTGGTCCTTGTTTACCGACAGCTCCTTGAGGACCTTGTTCACCTTGTTCACCCTGATCCCCTCTTTCACCTTTGGCCCCCTGTGCTCCAGGCTCTCCATCATCGCCTGAGTCGCCTTTTTCGCCTTTATCTCCTTGGTCTCCTAAAATTGTATCAAATTAATATGATTAAAATGTTTGATATTTTACCCTTATTAACACAATGTTGATGGATTTTGAAAGGTACATATTTAACGTGTATATCGAAGACGATAAAGTTTGTTTAATAAAGCAATAATACATAAATACTTTTTGCAAATAAGCTTGAATATAATATTCAAAACAACAAATATTTAAAATTCTTTGATATATTTATTTAGTTTTTTTTATAAGTTTTTGTAGGGGTTCACACTGCAAGTGCTTTAGTTTTGTGGCGTTCTTGTTCATTTTTTGTTTATTTGTCCTGTCCTTGTCTTACTGTCTCAATTCGTGATGACGAGGAATTGCCGCGATTCGGATTTTTGATTCTGAAACTCCCCCTTTATCAGTTTTGCTTCGGTTTTCACCGATGTTTCATTCATAAAAAATATTCCCTCCTTTCTTGCAAAATGCAGTGATTGTTTTTTAGTTATATACTAGTAGTTGTTTTTAGTTATATACTAGTAGATGAAAGTTTAGTGCATGCCTTTTATTTCATTTAAATGAAATTTGTCAAATCCGTAAACTTCAAACAGAAAAAAAATGTAGTGGTGCATTACTATATAACACGCCACGTTTTACAATATTACGAATTATCAAGACTCCATAACTCCAGAACCCGTTGAAACTCTGGGCCCTAATTCGAACCTTACCTGAGTTTTGAGGGGAATAAGTTAAACAATACTACAAGAAGACGTAACATAAGGAATTTTTATATCTTAAAACCATGAAAAAAATCAATTAGATATTTATTTTACCTTTAGGTCCCTTTGGACCAGCTGGGCCTGTTCCACCAGTTGGTCCGGGATCACCGGTAGATCCTTGTGGACCTTGCGGTCCAGGTTCACCCTGAGCTCCCTTTGCGCCTTGGTCGCCAGGATTACCTAAAATATTTATGATTAGGAAAACTTACACATTACAAGAAGAGACAAAATCAAAATAGTGTTGGTCCAAAAAGTAAATAATGTACGTTGTAAACATTTTAATAAAACCTTAAAACCAGCGTTATAGGGCCTGTTAGACTCACTCAATTTTGGAAACTTTAGTGTACAATTAATGAGGTACAAAATGTACTATTAAACACCTGATTTTGTTTAAATCAAGGATTTTTGAAGACCATTTTTCTTGATTAAGCGTTGTAGACTAAATGAGATGGTAAAAGGGAATTCATTGGTCCATGTGCTTTTTACGGAGATACAGGAGACAAAATTTTGCGGGAAATTAATTTATCTAGATTTTCATTAAGTTTAACATCAGAACTAAATTTTGTCTGAAAGCTAGAAAGTTATATCAAGAATTTTATGAAAACTTGTCAAATGTCCTAATTTGAACTATAAAAACATTCCTGAAATAAAAAATGTAAGGGTCCATGTGCAAAATTCTTTAAGCCATTGGATTGGAAAAAGCCAGAGAATTCAGAAATGCGACACAAATGCAAAAATGTGATGAGTGAGCCAGCTTTATGTACCCCAAAGTTGCATTTGTTTTACAAAAATACATAACGTTTTAAACAACCATTTAAAGACATAATATCAAGACGTCAAAATGTGTTGGCCGGAATATAGACAAGTCCGCCAGTCAATCGAAGAGACTTACAGTCCTTATAATCACACTACCAACAAGCATCTAGTTTCTAAGAAGTATCATATGCCCATTCATTTTTTTTCAAAAATTTTACTTATAATAATATGTTCATTAGAGTAAATTGTTTAATCTAAGGCATTGATGAACTGATTTGAATAACTTAATTCCTAAGGTACCGTAAATGTAATTAATTCGACATCTTATATCTTTTAAATGCAGATCCGATCATTTGGATGTCCAAAAACCAAAAGATGTATTGAAGTTGATTGAAATTGAATGAAAAGACTAACTGTGAGCTGAAGACCAAGGTTTGAAAAAAGAGATAGTCAAAATACAAACATTTCTTAAAATTTAAAAATATATTTGATGTTAATATTCAAGCCACCACCATAGTATGTATTGTTAAATTTAAAAATTCGAATAACAAATGTGATACTAAAAATATCTGCATCGTTAAAGCGAGTCTATAAAAATAATAATAACTGCAATCAAAAAACGAGGAAAACACAATTTCAGGTTTTTAGGCAATGACTATCTGAACTGCTGATTTATAGCACTCATTGTACTCATACAACTCTATGAAGCTGTCTTAACCTTACTAATTAATTGTCAAATTGTTTCAAACAGAAAGTAGTATCAAGAATCGATATAAAAATAAAAAAAACATAAACAAATAAATCTAAACAAGAAATACCCGGTTCTCCTTGTGGTCCTTGATTTCCTATTGGTCCTTGGTCTCCAGTTGCTCCAGTTGCCCCTGGATCTCCGGGTTGTCCCTTTGGACCTGCGTTACCTGGTGATCCAGGATTTCCATCTGGTCCTTGATTTCCTACTGGTCCTGGTGGTCCTTGATCGCCAGTTGGTCCGCTGTCGCCTGATGCTCCCTGTGGACCCTGATCACCAGCTGGTCCTACATGATAAAAGTTTTATTTATAATTATCTCCTGACACATACTTAAAAAAACGAAAAGGCAAACCCCAAGCAACAAAAAAGAAACTCCCGTATGTATTATATATTGAACAGACATTCATTCCATTAACTGATATTCTGTTGTTGGGATAGTCGTCAGACAGTCTGTCTATAAAAATATCACGTGCTGGGATAAATACAAGTTCAATATAGGGCTTGTATCAGAGTGTATACGTCAATCAGAGTCTAACCAGTTTGTGTCACGTAGCTATAACAAAATAATGAAGTTACTATGAATTTATTTTCTGTATGTGCGCAATTCGACAACTTATGTCTAATCAGTGCAGATAACTAATAACAACCGTTTTCAATGAGGGCAGTTATCACTATATATATAAATTATAAGCATGAATCAGGTGCTGTCTATTGAATTGCACAAAATATATTTCTTGGTCCAAAAGAGAAAGTTGCAGGTTAAATTGGGATACTACAGTATCGTAAGCCGGGTAAGAAATGTAAACAGTCGGGAATATTAAAATCATAATGTCCCTCCTCAGTATAGAGCGTATATAGAAATTGCCAAATTGCCGCCACCAGTGCCTAACAAAACGGACGTAATCAGATTACACTTAATGAAGAACCGTTCGATATTATTTTCTTTACGGATTTCAAGTACTCTTTGTTTTTTGTTTTGAAGTATTACTTTACCAAAATAGCATGACTAAATTTTGAGATCGAGTAAGGCTTTACAAATCTATCTATTTCAAATAATATAATATACTTCAACATTCATTGTTGAATAAATTGTAAAATAACTACTTAAAAATGGAAGTTGTAGCAATCTCCTTGCTCCACCTCCTATGTATGTATAAGGATTTTTATAACTCTGGTTTTCAAGGAAAACAGAGAATCACTGTGATACAATCAAGGATACAGAACATGAAAAAACAAAATAAACTTTTCATTAAGAAAACATAAAAGCCTTAAATTAATAACCAAAAATGAAAATAAAAAATAAACAGTTAAATATATAAATAGTAGAACAGTTCATATTCAAAAATTTTGATATAAACATTTCTACAGACACTTCATCCTCGCTAGCCAAGGGTTACGATTCGCTCATATCATCTTAACATACAAGATATCCTTCTGCTAAGTTTAGAACACATAATGCACATAGGATTACGTTTTGAAATCTTTTAGAAATTGAATGGTAGTTTCATAAAATTTAGCTCTTGAACTACTATTTTACGAAAGGATACTAGAATTTTGTTTTGAGATCTAGGATAATTTTCATGCAAATTGGGGTAATGATAGAATTGACAAGAGCCAAAGTCAATGATACCAAAAAGAAAAAAAAGGTGGAAAACATCTCAGCATACTTTTCCTTTTAAATTTATTTTTGAAAAAAGATATGGATTTATAGCCAAATACAGGATTTTTTTTTAATCGACAAAGACATAAGTATAAAAGGCAAGAGCAGAGGACACAAAAACGTGAAGTTATTGTTATATTATTATTCATCATTTATTTTTCAACTGAATCAAATTCTTTAGCCTGGCTTAAATTTTATGCTTTAAGCTATCAAAATAAATTGCTTAACCATTTCATAATATAAATACGTACATGTACAATGTATGTTCATATCGGTAGTATTAGAATGCAATAAGTTCACGAACATATCTGACAATGATATCATCTCAACACATGCCCTTTCTTTCGATATATTGTTGGTTAACTACAACGTAATTCTCAAATACACAGCTCCTCCAAAGAACAAGTGTTTGAGTTTTTCAAGTAAATCTATAAATAACCAATTTACCTTTAGGTCCAGGACCTCCAGCTGGTCCCTGTTGTCCTGTTGCACCCGGATCACCCTTTTGGCCTCTCTTGCCTTCATCGCCCTGCGCACCTAAAAAAAATCGTAAATTTATCTAGATATTAATATAATGAACTGTTAAATTCAAATATTGGGGAATTTTAGCATTAAATCACGCATTATACATGCAAAACTATGGACTTATTTTGTGTTTCCTATAATGCATTATATGATTCTAAAGATCACATTGAATGTAAGGTTATATATACCACTTTGCATGATTGATTTTCTTTGCAAATTGAAAATATTTAAATGTGATTTGAATATCTGTCACATTGAAAAAATACTGTTTGAAAGTAATTAGCATAACCTGGTAAATATATAGAGGGACATCGAAATCGCAAAACAATTTCAGTTAACATCATACACATTTTTTTTCTTTTAGAACAAAACTTTTTATATGTTTAAAATTTCCTTTGAACCAAATGCATTTATGAAAAAGGTAGTGCTTGGTAATTGTAAAATTTGCATTAGTTTTTTACATTTTGCAAAAACACCAAATTGTTAAACACAATTCACCAGACATTTCACAAACTATTTATACTATAAAATGTGAATTTGTTTCAAATGTTTTTAACATAAATGCATATCGAAGATAAATTTTAAAAAATGTTATTTAACCCAGAACGTTCAAACCATTCAGTTTATTCACCTCTGATCCTAAAACGTATAATTATACCAGGCGATAGATTAAAACTTACATACAATTGTTAAAATATCAAGTTCTGTTTTAATTGATTACGTACAAGGAGTAAACAATTAAGGCAGTAAACCTATGTTATTGAGATAACTCTTTAGTTTAGTAACACGTTTGAAGCAGTAAGTTCTTGAATCAAAATTTGTTTCCAATACTGTCTACATACCTTTTGGTCCTGGTTCTCCAGCGTCACCTACAAAAGAAAATCGTTTCCTATTTATAACTATATGTTCATATAACGATAACTCCATATTGTATTGATGTAATAATAGCGACTTTTT
Organism: Modiolus philippinarum; assembly: GCA_002080025.1. NCBI lineage: Eukaryota > Metazoa > Mollusca > Bivalvia > Mytilida > Modiolidae > Modiolus > Modiolus philippinarum. Next base: position 51,199 of record MJUU01053665.1, read on the forward strand.
AGGATTTTTTTGGAACGTTTTTGAAGATGAGAACAATTTTGTTAAGTGTACAATATTAATCATGTAATATAATTCATATACAAACTTTATGTCAATAATAATATGTTTACAAGCTATGCTGTTGACACCTGACAATTATATTCCATTGAAACGTTGTAGGAATGGCATATTTAATGATCTGTTTTATTTTTATGTGTTGAACTATACTTTTTTCTCCGACGTCTTAGAATATTCCTTTACCTATTGACAAGAGTAAACATTTTGAATTAATTTAGAGTTAACTCATTCCGCAGATTCAACTTTTTGGATATACTATGCACAATTCTTTTTGCAATTGGCATTTTTGCAAAGATCTGGACAAAATACAATAATTATTGCTTCAAAAACTGCAATGACAAGATTATGTTTTACCATGGATTTTTAAATTGCCCCTACAGAAAATTCACGGCTGTCGACAAAATAAATGATGGTTTTCTTTCTTAAAAAGTGAGAACAAATATCTTTCAATATCTACAAATCCCGAACTCATTTACGCTGGAAAATTTAATTAAAAAAACTGAAATTACCATTAATTTAGTTTCTGCATGTGCGCATTTCGACAACTTATGTCTCTCCAGTGCAGATCACATCAAAAAATATAGAAATCTATATACCGAAATATGTACAAAAGCTTAGAAATTACCAACATAATCTAAATAGCAAAACCTAATTCAGCTAAGGACAGAAATATGTCAGAGAGAGGTCGAACGTTTAGCAGTGATCCATGCTTACCCTTCCGTCGCAAGTTACAATTTTCCGTAACACCATTTTAGGGCCATAATTTAAAAGACTTTAATCAATAAAGATTCATTTTTTTGCGGAGCGCTCTTAGATCTGTTTTCATTTAGTTTTTTAAGTCTCTGTCTTTACATTTAATCTATGCATACTTGAACGTATTGAAATACATTTGACCATATTCCATATATAAAATAGTAAACTAAATAAATTGCAGAAAAATTTAGTTCCCAAACAGAACCCAATTTCTTTTAAAACAGATGAAGTTCAGGCATTTGAGAGAACAAAAACATGAAATAGCTTGAAGATGGCCAGTTTCCTGACTAGCACCAAAAGCGACTGTACTTGGGGTAATCATAAACATTCAAATGACATGGCAAGTATTGGTAATGAACAATAAAACTTAAAGGATCTCTGATAATTTGAGTCCCGTTGATAGTTTTTTTTTAAATTATGTTTCTCCAATGCATTTCGTGAAGTAAAAACGAAAAAGCATTGAAGAACACTGACAACAATTTACAAAATCTAGTTTCTGTAAGTCTCGTCATGTGACACCGTGACTCCAAGATTAGTTTAAAATTCGAAAACTTTAAATATAACGTTTTTAGATTATGACATTTAAATTTTTGTTTGAAATGGCATATGCGTTTATTAAAAATGTAACTTCCAGATGAAATTTATGTGTCCGGTAGTTTCAAAATTGAACGAGACTTACAGACTTACAAAAAAAAAAAATTATCATACCAGTAGCTCCCTTAACCCCAGGTGGACCTGGAGGTCCTTGGTCGCCTATTATTCCTTGGTCTCCTTGTGCGCCTTGTGCTCCTGTTTCTCCCTTGTCGCCCTTTGGACCTTTTTGACCAGCTGGACCAGTATTTCCAGTTGCACCTGGATCACCAGTTTGGCCTTTATTGCCATCAGGGCCAGGTGAACCAATTGGTCCTTGTTCTCCAGTTGGACCTCTAGCTCCCTCTTGTCCAGTCTCACCACGGGGTCCTGTTCAAATTGATAAAACACTCTGGATAAATTAAACAAAGAATGTTATTGTGTTATTGTGCAAATTCTGCTTTAAAGTATATTATCTCATATTATATCTTCGTAACGCTGTTAAAACTCACAGGCAACGTGGTTGATTTGATTAGCTAGAGTATAACGCCCAGAGAGCAATATTTCAATTATATCCAGACAAAAACAAAATTATAAATTCGGAAAAAATATAGGTAAAAGAAGAGAGACATAAAGTTAGATGCGATAATCGTGCAACAAGTTTTGATTGTCACTGGAAAAGGTGCGTCTGCTCTCCTTCGAAAAATATAGAATGGGTCTTTATACTTCATGGTGCGTGGCGTTTCTCCTTACAGTTCGTCGGCTACAATGGTATCCGGTCAGGCTTTCCGTATTATTCCCCGACTACCCAGCATAGACAGGGATTCCCCTATCCACCATTTGTGGACACGCCTGGCAGTTTTGTAACAAAATAATAATAACGAAACAAATCATGGAATATATCGTCATAAAAAAATGGAAAAATATTGATATTAAGGATGATACAAAAGATATATTTATAATTATAATTAAATGTTCAGATAAGGTGAATAGTTTGCATCGATACCTAAGTTAGAAAAAGAAGGGAAACGGGGAATGTGTCAAAGAGACAACGACCCTAAGGGGAGCAATAACAACTCAAAGCCACCATAAGATCTTCAATGAACGGTGAGGAAATCGTGTTTGAAATGCACCATTATTTGACTGCATGGCGTTTGCCTTTGTCTTATCTTTTCCCTGATTGTTTTGCACTTAAATTTGTGAAATGAAGAGATAATGAACTACAGGCGCCGATCCAGTCAATTTGAAAATAGAGAACGTAAATATCTTTCGATTTCATGGTATTTTTATTGAATTTATGTTTCAATTTAAAGAGAAAAGAAAGAAGTCTTGGTAGCATTTCTTATGAGTATATTTTTTCGACAAAGCAGCAAGTTTTGAATAGAAAAAAGAAGGGAAACGGGGAATGTGTCAAAGAGACAACGACCCAAAGGGGACTAATACATAAATCTTGCACATTGCATTCTTATTTCTGCTGTTCACGTGTCAATTCATTTGCACTTGGACTTTTTGGGGATTTACAGCTGAAGTATTCTTATAGTTCATGCATTAGGCCATTAAACTTTGGATAAAATGATGTTACTTTTGCCTGGAATTTATAGTTTTTTTCTTCTTTTTTCGTCCTGCAATTTAATGGCTATTGAAATATTAACTATGGTTTATCTCATAACACTGTTGGGAACAGAAAATAATATTTAACCCGAGTAATTAATGAATGATGAATCAATGAGACCCATTAAATAAATACTATAAAAAACCCTACAAATAAGTCACGGAAAATGCACAAAATACTTATACTTTACCTGCTTGGCCGGTTTCCCCTTGGGCACCAGTATCACCCCTGGCTCCCTTTGCACCCTGTTCGCCTCTAACGCCCTTACTACCAGGTGCACCTGTAAGGAAATGCTTTTTGATATTACAACGTATCTCCTCGGACTTAATTGTAAGTAACAATTTGTTGATGAAACAATGCTTGCAATGACACCAAATCAGAAGAAATTAATTACACAAGATTTGAAACAACAACCAAGTTTACAAGCACTAACTTTGAATCTGTCATAAATACATTGTATAGTAAAACTTTAACAATTATGTTTGAGCACAATAAAATCATAAAATTCTTCAATAGGAAATCAAAGTCATGGTGAATCTTTATTTTGTCACTAGTTGTTTGCAAGGTTATGTACAATAAATTTTTGTACATAGAGAAGTGGCTTAAAATATTTGTTTCACCAAGATTGAAAAAGTTCGTTCGTTTACAATGCCTCAATTGAAATTTTAGTCAATGGTCAACAATAATTTAAAAAAAAAAACACTTGAAAAATTTGTTGAAAAATCGGATAACATTTAAATATATAAAATGGCGGAAAACCTTAAGTAGAAATTCATGAACACCGGTTTATAAGTATATACTGAGGACTTCAACTCCACTTTGCTGTTGTTTATTACATTTGAAAAATTACAGTCTCCATGCATTAAACAAATGAATTTTTTTTTCAGCCAAGGAGAAAAAATTCTTTGAAAGTTACAAATTTATTCTCTAATGGGAGAAACTATATTAAATAGGGATAGTTGGGAGGTATAAGAATACAAAAAGTACTTTCATTATACCTTAAGTTTACATTAAACATAATATCTATGACAATTGTGAATTTTGTATGATAAAATACATCAATTTTTGACATAAATTGAATGACTCACATTTGCTCACGTTTACTTTAGAATATATTCCAATACTTAAGTCTTACCATTAATATGTGTGACGGATTATAAGACTTACATATTGGTATCGATATGTTCTCGTCGTCTTCAGTATTGAATTAAGGAATTTTGATACTTTACATACCAATTGGTCCCTGAGGGCCTGTTTCACCCTGTGCACCAGGGTCTCCAGTTTTACCAGCTTTTCCATTTGCACCATCCTTTCCATTGTCGCCTCTGTCGCCCTTCTCTCCTTTACTTCCTGGTAAACCTGTGGGACCAACATCGCCTTGGGCTCCTTGTGGTCCTGGTGGCCCATCTGGACCTACGGCTCCTTGATCTCCTTGTTGCCCCTTTTCGCCATTTTCACCTTGAGCTCCAGTGTCTCCGGTTGCACCCTTTGCCCCAGCGTCACCTTGAGCACCTTGTGCACCCTTCTGTCCTTGTTGTCCCTGAGGACCTTGACTTCCTTGATCTCCTTGTGTGCCTTGAGGTCCCTGGGGACCTTGATCTCCCTGTGGTCCTTTAGCGCCTTTAGGACCCTGTGGTCCAGGTTCACCTATTTCACCCTTTGCACCTTGCTCGCCAGTTGCACCTATAAAATGTCAATAATGACATTGAATTAAGATACATTACATAAGCTGCGTGCATTTATTTTGAACTTCTTTTCTCTGTTGAAACACACTAGTTTCTATCAAATTAACAAAGTATGCATAAGGGAACTACCTTTTGATTTTCGGGAGGGGAGGTGGGGGAGGCTTGGGCTATTTTGTAATGAAAGAATTAACTCTTGGAAGAAAAAAAATAAATATTTTAATCTTACTTGTCATGAAAAATATAATTTGAGTTGGAGTACGATTTGAAGTAAAATAATTGTTGCACTTACAAATAAATGAGTTGATGCCACATAGATATTTATGAGATTGACGTCAAAATTAAACAAGAAAAGATATGGGTAAACCCATATCCAAGGATACTCGATTGTTCACATACCTGTACAATTTTGAAAAGGGCCATTTTCAAACAAAACAATAAACAAAAAATTAACGAACAAGATGCATATACATTTATGATTTTTTTTTCTCACTTTTATAGGGTTCGTTTCTTTGCATTCTTCCAGGATCACCATTAGCCCTTACTGTTTCTTAGCAATAAGGAAAAGGAGCGGGGGTGGGGGGGAATTGCATCTGTACTAGATAATACATTTTTTAATTGATTTTAATTGAATTATCTTCTAATACAAACATTTATTGGACAGATATTTGCGAGCATATTGGACCTTTCTATTTGAGTTTTGTTTTGCTGTTTTTTTTTTCTTTTTTGTTTTTTTTTTTCAAAATTCTAATTACTTTTAATGACTTTTTTCAAATCTTAGCGTGAACTAATGCTATACGGAAAGACTTGGCAATATCTTTTATTTTTAAATAAAATAATTGATATATAATGAAATATTTCCGCTCAAACAATGTTGCTATAAGTAACTGATCACAAATATTCCATCGTACAGTAAATAAAAAGTATAAAAATACACATCGTTTATGGTATTTATAACTTGTTAACAATTAATAGACAATCAATATAATATGTCCGCCTGATACTGAGAGAAGGGTGGTGTATGAATATTTGTAGTAGTAATTATCAAAACGTTAACAAATCGCTTCAAATCATTAGTAAAAATTAAAAAAAACTCTTAAAAAATAAAAAAAACTCTTAAATTATGTGTTTTCAGATAATTGATCTAGGGTGAGCTAAACTGATAAAAAGTCGCCAAATACCGAACTATTTCCTACGCCATGACATTGTGATCTGTACCCAAAAACAAATATATATCTTGAATAGATAGTACGCACTGATCGAGTATATGAAAAGAATGTCGTCAACATCTCCGAAGCCCAACCCGTGAAAATCAAATAGTCGTCATCTAAGTTGTATTTGCATACACAATCCAATTATCTGAAACATGGTATAAATTTCAATACTGAGGCGAGTTTAATGCGTGAGGATATCAACCCATTCTCTTAAAAATTAAGATAATTTCATTAACAAAAACAAATCATCTGTTAAGAATAGAAGACGTGTTTCAATAGGTTTAAATATGATAACTCTTTGGATTTAAGCTCGTGACAGGCAATCTTGACTTGTAATATAAAAGAAATACAAAAAACTCAAAAGACCGAAACCTTACCTTACCTTACTTTTCACATACAATTTTTAGATATGAAAAAGAAAGGAAATGGGGTAATTGTCAAGGAGACAACATCCAATATCCAGGTTAAAACGACCCAAAACAAAGCATCTAGGGGTCACCGTACGGTCTTCAACACAGTGAGGATCCTCACACCATATAGCAAGCCCTAAAAGGCTTAAACTACATAAAAGTTTCCGGAGTTTAAAATGAATACAGTGTCATCTGTTTTAAGTGAAAATTTATAAGAAATGTTCGTATTTAATCCCGGCAGACTTCTGTGGGGTTTTAGGTTTGCTAAGGAGAAAGATGGTCATTTGAAGTTTCAAGGTTTTTTTCTTTAAGAATAAACATATTACACAAGGAAATTTCAGGAAGAGTAAAATTTTGAAATAATGTATGAACTATGATAACATAAATCAAGGTGAACAACACAGGAACAAAACAGTTACATAGTCTTCATCATGACAAAAACAATAGAAACCACGATGTAGACACAAATTTGTTCCACACATGTTCAACTAAACAAAAGTTTCGTATGAATATTGGACAGCAATAAAGTTTATTCCTTTTCCTACGGACTTTTGTTCCGTCAAGAATAGATATCATAATATTTGTTCCACTGGAAAAAATATTATATTTGTCCCGAAGAAAATATACAATGGAACTTTTTCCTTTGGAAAAAGATTATGATGGAACTAATATTATGTTGCTGATGCCAAAAGGAGAAAAAACATTCTGTTTCAGAGCATATGCAAAATATTTTCACGTCGATCAAAACTGTGAATTTGAATGAAGATGTGGCAAGATTTTTGGCGATAACCCTCTAATCAAAATATATATTCCACTTTATTTACATCATTTTATGCAAAGTTCAGAAAATATTATTTTTAAATTGCAATCAAAATATAATAACATTTTCAAAAATGTCTAATGTTTACCTTTCTCGCCGGATGGTCCCTGTGCGCCTGGTGCACCATCAGAACCGTCAGCGCCGGCTGCCCCAGGATCACCTGTAGCGCCTTTTTGGCCATTTATGCCATCGTTTCCTGGATCACCTTTCACGCCTTTCGGCCCTTGTTCGCCTCTCTCCCCAGGTTCACCTGGATTTCCTGGAGCTCCCTGTTCACCGTTTTCACCTGGTTCACCCGGATCACCTTGTGCTCCCTGAGCTCCTGTTTCCCCTTGATCACCTTGATTACCTTGAACTCCTTGTTCACCTTGTACACCTTTAGGTCCGATTGCACCTTGCTCACCAGGATTCCCTAGTATTCCCTGTGCACCTGCATTGCATTAATTCATATTCAGTACACCTGGACAAGAATTTGCTAAGCATTATGTATTCAGTGCTCAGCATTATATAAAGAGTGTCAAAGCATTATGAAAGGACTGCTTAAATATTTTGATGCGTGCATTGAGTTATTTTAGTATTACATACATGTGTATAAGTAGTACTTAACGAATAAATCCTTTTCCCAATACGCCAACCGATAAGTCGTCGTCAAAACAAAAAGAAAATTATAGTAAAATAATAAAAAAAAAAAACAAAAAATGAAAATAAGAGGCTCTCAAGTTGCTTGGCCCTTGGCTAAATTACACAGTCCATATGAAAGGATCATTGGAATATGTATGGTTATAATTTGCCATGTATTCTCAAAGGAGAAGACGTTTCAAAAGGTTATAGAACTCAGTTCTCTGTTGGCGGCAACCTTGGATAAGGTTCAAATCTATAAAAAAAAATGTAGGGGACCTTTATTCCAATTGTTTCAGTAGTTTAAAAGGATAGTATCTAAAAACGTGTTTCCCACAGGGTCTAATGTTAAATTCTTCGATTTCGGCCAATTGATTTAGGTACGAAGATTCAAATCACCTTTTGGAGGAGACAATTTTGCCAAGTTTGGTTCCAACTTGTCAAGTAGTTTCATTGGAGAAAATCACTGATTGAAAAGATAACGGAAGACAGATGGATTCAATACGGAAGTTAAGATGAAAAGTGACATAGATGACTGCACAAAAAAACCTTCAAAACGAATTGGCAGTAACATACAAATGCGGAATCAAACAGAACCCTGCATAAGTGTTGAATTGGTAAGCATTTTTCCGTTGTGTCAAAAATGGTGTCCTAAAATGATTTTTTTCCGGCAGGACAAAGAAAATCGTTTAAATTGTTTAAAGTACAATGTATACTATTATTAGTTGCTTTTTCATATCAAAGCCAGTTTCTGTAATGATAAAATTTAAATTTTCTTCTCACGTATATTGAATAATGTGAATGGTTGTACTGGTATGATCATGTTTTTAGCGTCCCAGAGAGTTGTGGTGCTCGAATTATTACCCCATATTAAAGAAAAACACACTACTTTCTCGTTCCGAATAGCTTACAGAAAAACATATTAAGAACAAAACGATTTACTTCATAAAAACATATATCTTTATAGGGATGCACTTAATTTTCAAATGAAAATTGCATATTGTTCTATTTCTGTCTAATATTTTATGCCATGTTTTTTAATAGCGTTTGTGTGTCCTTATTTCACAAAACTTACACAGGATTCACTGCACTATTACATGTACCTGTAACATGTCCTTTATAAGGTTGAAAATTATGTTCTGTAATTGTACTTTACTTGTGTATGCTAATTTGTTTATACAGGTAGGAATTATCAGCAGAAAAGTGTTAAAGGTGTTACCTGTAGCCCCTTTGGAACCTGCTGCTCCGTCGTCGCCTCTGTCTCCCTTTTCTCCCTTAGATCCATTGGCGCCTTGTACACCCTGTGCACCCTGTTCTCCGGTATCCCCCTTTCTTCCTTTTTGTCCAGCGGGGCCTTGGTCACCGGCAGGTCCTTGGGCCCCGGGTTTACCAGGATCACCCTGTCGACCTTGTGATCCGGTATCTCCGACGTCTCCTTGACTTCCTTTTGCCCCATTAAGTCCGGGGTCACCTTGATTTCCTTTCAGACCCTGGTCACCTTGAGGCCCTTGTTCACCTGGTTGTCCTTTCGGCCCAGGATCACCTGTTTCTCCTTTTGGTCCTGTAATCAAATATAATTAGAAACATATAGTGTTTAGTGAGCATCGATGGAGTGCAAGCGAGAGCCGAATAAATCGGTCTACTTTTGTAAGCATAAGGCGGAATCGTTACAAAATGCATGCTTGATGAGTGCCTTGAGGTTAATTATGTCGCCCAAGACGTAGTCGGGACGACATATTGTTTTTGGTCCGTTTCTTTGTTATTATTAAGTCTCCCAAACGAAGTTTTTGTTGAAGTCTCCCAAACGAAGTTGGGAGACTTATTGTTTTTGTTATTGTTTTTGTTACGTTTCTTCTTTCTTTCTTTATTCTCGTCCGGATGAAGTTCTCCGAAGCGGATCTCAGAGACCATCAGACCTAGAACTTTGAAACTTTGTGGAAAGTTAGCCCCATATATCTAGTTGTGCATTTTACAAAAGGGGGTTCATTAAGGGTACATTTGGGAGCTTCAAAAAGGGGTGGGGTCGCCAATGTTAACCCTATGGGAAAATGAAATTTTGGATATTTTTCACCATATTTCTCACTGTATCTCAAAAACTTTTAATGCTAGCTCCATGAAACTTCATAGGAAAGATATTTGTAATGTAAGGAAGGGTTCTACAGCATTGGAAATTTCAAAATAACTTCGGTTGCCATGGAAACAAAACCAAAAACTTTTTTAATCAGGTTTTATGATAAAATAGAAGGAACTTTAAGAAATAAGTAATACATAGCTTATAAGGGGAACTCCTGCCCAATTTTTTTTGGAAAGGGTCTGAAATTGGGGGAAATTGACAAAAGAGCACTTGTTTGTCATGGAAACAAACTTTTTTGTAGAAAAATTGAGTTTTCTGATTAAAAAAGGGAATTTTGAGAAATATGTATTACATAGATTATAAAGGGAACCCCTGCCCAAATTTTCTGTGGAAAGAAGTCTGAAATTGGGTTTAATGGACGAAAGAGCATTTGGTTGACATGGAAACAAAACCAGAAACATATGAAGGAATTTTGAGAATATGAAGGAATTTTGAGAAATAAGTATTACATGGCTTATAAGGGGAACTCCTGCCCAAATTTCTTTTTGGAAAAGGTCTGAAATTGGGTGTAATGGACAAAAGAGGAATTGTTTGTCATGGAAACAAATTTTTTTTGTAGAAAAATTTAGTTTTCTGATTAAAAAAAAGGAATTTTGAGAAATATGTATTACTTAGGTTATAAGGGGAACCCCTGCCCAAATTTTCTGTGGAAAGAGGTCTGAAATTGGGTTTAATGAACAAAAGAGCATTTGGTTGCCATGGAAACAAAACCAGAAACTTATTTGTTTTTTGAAAAATCAGGTTTTATGATAAAAAAAAAAAGGAATTTTGAGAAATATGTATTACATAGCTTAAAAGGGGAACCCCTGCCAAAATGTTTTTGGAAAGGGTCAGAAATAGGGTGTAATGGACAAAAAAGAGCATTTGGTTGCCATGGAAACAAAACAAGAAACTTATTTTTTTTTGTTGAAAAATCAGGTTTTATGATAAAAAAGAAGGAATTTTGAGAAATATGTATTACATAGCTTAGAAGGGGAACTCCTGCACAAATTTTTTTGGAAAGAGGTCTGAAATTGAATGCAATGGACAAAAGAGCACTTGTTTGTCATGAAAACAAAACCATAAATGTATTTTTTTTTAGGAAAATTGAGTTTTCTGATTAAAAAATGGAATTTTGAGAAATATGTATTACATAGGTTATAAGGGGAACCCCTGCCCAAATTTTCTTTGGAAAGAGGTCTGAGATTGGGTTTAATGGACAAAGGAGCATTTGGTTGCCATGGAAACAAAACCAGAAACTTTTTTTTTCAAATCAGGTTTTCTCATAAAAAAAGAAGGAATTTTGAGAAATATGTATTACATAGCTTTGCCCAATTTTTTTTTTGAATTTTTTGGAAATGGTCTGAAATAGGGTGAAATGGACAAAAGAGCACTCGTTTGCCATAGAAACAAAAAACAGAACTTTATTTTTTTGATTGAAAAATTGACGTTACTGTTAAAAAAAGGAAATTTGAGAAATATGAATTACATGTGTTATAAGGGAAACCCCTGCCCAAATTTTCTTTTGAAAGAGGTCTGAAATAGGGTGTATTGCACAAAAGAGCATTTGGTTGCCATGGAAACAAAACCAGAAATTAATTTTTTTGTTGAAAAATTAGGTTTTATGATAAAAAAGAAGGAATTTTGAGAAATATGTATTACATAAGTTATAAGGGGAACCCTTGCCCAAATTTTTTTCTTGAGGGAGTCTGGTAATGTCTTGAAATCCGATATGGGAGTTCGTTTGAGAGACTTTTGTGTTTCGCTTGCGAACACAGTTATCACTTGTTATTATTCTTCTTTCTTTATTCTCGTCCGCGTGAAATTGTCCGAAACAGATCTCATAGACCATTTGACCTAAAGCTTTCAAACTTTGTAGGGTGTTAGCCCCATATATCTAGTTGTGCAACATTCAAAAAAATTTCAGATAGGGCTTCATTAAAGAGTTTTTTGGGGCTCAAATAGGGGTGGGGTACTCCATGTTAACCCTATGGGAAAATGAAATTTTGAATTTTTTTCACCATTTTTTCACTGTATCTTGAAAACTAGTAAATGTAACTCCATGAAACTTTATAGGAAAGATGTTTGTCATGTAAGAAAGGGTCCCCTTGAATTAGAAATTTCAAAATTAGTACCGTTGCCATGGAAACACTACAACAAAATTGAAATTTTGAGAAAACGCATTTATTATTGATAATTGTATTTTCATTAAAGCTATATGTATTATTTAGATTATAAGGGGAACCCCTGCCCAATTTTTTTTGAATCAAGGTATGAAATTCATTGTTATGGATAATGGAGCATTTGGTTACCATGGAAACCAAGCCAAAATGCTATAATTTTCAAAATTAGTACTGTTGCCATGGAAACCATACAAAAAATTTGAAATTTTGAGAAAAAGCATTGTATTTTCATTACAGCTATTTGTATTATTTAGGTTATAAGGGGAACCCCTGCCAATTTTTTTTTTGAAACAAAGTATGAAATTCATTGTTACGGATAATGGAGCATTTGGTTGCCATGGAAACCGAGCCAAAAAGCTATTATTTTGAGAAAAACGTTTTCTGCTGTGTGATATGTTTTGATTTCAACTATATGTATGCAGTTAATTATAACGGGAACCCCTGCTCAATTTTTTTTAAAAAGGGGTTTTATAATGCCCATAAATCCGATATGGGAGTTCCTTTGGGAGACTTTTGTGTTTCGCTTGCGAACACGGTTATAACTTGTTATTATTACGATTTCTTTCTTTCTTTCTTCCACCTATTTTTGTCTGGGCTTATTCTCAATGATGCCTTGACAGAATTTATTCATATTTGGTACAAAGTTGGATCACCTTAAGGAGATGTGCATGCAAAAAAAAAATAAATAAAATGGCCGCCATTTCCAAGATGGCTGCCCAGTTACGTCAACACTTAAAATTTGTCCGATTTAAATAAAAATGACAAATTGTCAAACATGCCTCGACAGAATTCTTACATATTTGACAAAAAGTTGGATCACCCAAAGGAGAAGGGCATCACACAAACAATTTCGAAGTGGCCGCCATTTCCAAGATGGCCACCAAAATACGTCAAAATTTCATTTTTGTCCGACTTCAACGAAAATTTAATTCTAGGTAGATTTTGACGCTGCAAACAAGATGGATTCATCGAACTGGCTGCCAGGGGCGACATCAGCTATTGCTTGCAATTGCAAATCTAGTTTTGTATTGTCATTGTTTTTTGTTATTAGTGTTTCTGTCGGGATACGAATGACAGCGATTGCAAAAACACTTTGCCAGTTATTTTTTTATGTTTGTTGACAACCCCATGAATCGCATAGATGTGGCATTGAATTCCGCTCACATCGGTGCTACAGATGACCTTGAATTACTTTGAGGTATGAGTAAGGGTCATTGTTGAAGGCCTCATGTTGACTTCAAGTTGCAGAACAACAATAAAAGCGTTATTCCATTGCTTTATTTTACCATGTTTTTTAGAAACTTTGTCTAATGTGCATGATTCCATTATCCTCCATTTTTTATTGAAAAGGAAAAATGATGTACTGCGTGACACCATAGATGCTTCAAGCTTGTTATGTAGGCAAGGGGAGGCATGCATTCAGGAAAGGAGCTCCTTATAAAGATCATTTTAACCAATCAGCCGACTTCCTTCTTTCTAAAATCCTTACTATGTGAATGATGAATTGACAGGGAGTTTTAAGTTTGGCAGCCATTTGATGACATGACCGTAAAAATATCAGTAACATTTAAACAATTTTCAGATTTTTTTATTTACTGCTGTATTATTAATTGACGACTTAAACCACAGTTTAAATGTCCATTAAATTCAACCGGACGTTATTGGCAACCAGAATTCAAACCGAGCAGATGCTCTGAATACACAACCGAAATTAATACATGACAGATGACCTATGTTAGTAAAGTGGACATATTGGTAAAAATGTTATCACAAAACTTCCTCAAAGTATTCAAAAATCAGCTTTGTTGAATATTTGGAGTGATATTTCTGTTGCTAAGAAGATTTAACTGAAAATCTGATAGAAATGTGTTTTACGCCATGTTAACTCGGTATATAGTAAAAAATTGAAATATGCAGCCTGTATTAAAAATTGTACAGAAAATGCCTGTTATTTTAATTCTTCAGTTAATACAAGATTCATTCACTTTGAATTTTCATATTATTCCTGTCCTCGTAAAGTCGTATAAGGTTGCGATCAACTGTTTTGACCTTCGGCTAATACAGGTGACCTCACCTAAATACGACCGTACTTGGACATTATACTAGGAATAAAAGTATTTTTGGGTGAGTTCATCGATGTGTCAACACGACTTACTCACAAATTGGTAAAGTCCGATGGACTTTTTGTACAGTTTGTGAGTGACAGACCGCGTTTAGTCATCCGAACACTCCTCCAAAATTACTCAAATTTCTCATAATTCAAGTCCTTTTCCTTACAACAAGTGTTGTCACTGAATTAGACGTCACTGTATACTGCACTATTTTACCTCGGAGTGTATAAATTAGCAAGAAGAAGTATTGAGAAATAACTTCTTTATTGTTCATGTCGTTGACCAATGAAATTTGACATTGGAATAACTAATAGAATTATACAGAATTAATATACAAATTCTCGTGAAATAACACTACACTATCGATGGCATATAGCAAAGTTTTTCATCGGAATAATATGGTGTAGGTGTGATACTTGAATATTTGGAATGGAGCTTCGTTCTCGCCAAACATGAACTTAATAGCCTGTAAATAACCAACTACCGATGGACTGTTGGTAATATACTAATTTCCTTGAATATTAATATCATTTCTATAACAATAATGATAGGGGTGCATTACATTTCCGGGAATTTTTCAAATTTAACAAATAAAATCTTTACTTTTCCTGATTTTTTTTTAAACCAAAACAAGCTAGATATACAACTTTTCATACTTGACCTAATTTACACAAGATGCATGTTTCTAAAATATGGCTGTGAAACAGATGAGTACCTAATTTGCATGTTTAGAAGGGAAATAATTTCACGCAGTGACTTGTCAGAATACATCTTGTGCTAAATAACATCCTGCTCGCTAGAATATGAAACGTGGGTCTCTCTCGCTAACGCTCACTCATCTCTGTGCTCCTTTCTTATTCTGCCACAAGGAATAATATTACGGCAATGATATTGTATGATATGTAGGTGTCAACAAAACTGCGACTGTCATGCCTCCCCTCCCCCCCGTCCCCCGCAAATACGTCATTTTTCCCTGTAAATTCTTTTCTCTTTCCGAAAATCTACATGTATGTCCCTGTATCCGAGAGATACATGGATGTAACGTTGTTCAACATTTTTTAAAAGAATTCCGCTAAAACGGCTGGTATGGGCCGTGATGAACTTACTATGAGGTAGGAGTGTTTGCTCTTTGTGGAAGGCCTTATGGTGACTTTAAGATGGAGAACAACAAAGAAAGCGTTGTTCCATTTGCTTATCTTACAATGTATCTATAGGGAGTATTTAGCACGTACATTTACTCCATATAATTTTTTTGTTCATTTTTTGTCCACAAAGAGGAAAAGAGAGTCACGTGAATCTATGCCAAGAATAATTCTAGACATACTTGTAATTTTTTATTAGTGCTAGATCTACTGGAATCGTGAACATTGAAATTGAAGGTTTAACTATACAACAATTACGAGCTATGCAAATGCATCCAAGTTAATTCAATCAATGTATGTTTTATTCCTTATCTTCTGATATTTCTATTCATCTAAGCAGCCAGATCTGTAGCCACTTTTGCTGGTTACACGACTCAGACTCCTTATGATAAGGTAGCACACATGTTTTATTTACAAAATATTAAATAAAACTTGTTTGAAAATTGAATGATTATTCACAGATTACTACGGAAAATGACAATATAAGGCAATAACTGTAATAATTTTTTTGTTCATGCTTTGCATATTTTACGAAATGATACGGAGTAAATGAACATGAGACCATAACACATGTTTACTCCAACTGCAATAATTTTAATGAGCTGTATGGCAATTTCGGAAATTAATTCCTCATCAGCAGCACTAGAACCCAAACAAAGGAAATCCATAATTTCAAAAAAAAATGTTTGCAATGCATAAAACCAAACGAAATCCAAATAATCAGAAACATCAAATATTCCCTAGGACAAAACTACGATGTTTTGCATGTTTTTTTAAACCATTATATATTCTTTTGCAATATGAGAAATATTTGTATTTCCTTTAAAGTATTGCTTTTAGTGTGTCTTTTTAACGAAATGTGATAAAATTAAAAATGGACAAAAATAATAATAATAAAAGAAAATAGATATCTACTTAGAAAGTTTTTTTAAAAATTTTTTCACGTGTTTAGTTAATTTTTCAACATGAATGGCATAAAATGGATGAATATTATCCTAGAGACTCCTTATATGGAGATAAGTACAGAAGCGCATTGATGCCACATTCGGGGCCACATTAAGAAAAGACTATATCATAATTATGAGATAATATTTCAAAATTATGACAAAGTATACATAATAATAAGACAACATATCTTAATTATAAGATAATTACGTTACATAACAATACACATCCGTACATTACAGGTTTCTCAAATGACTTTTGAATCTTGTGTTTTGTGAAGTGAAATTGGACACTTTGCCACAGGACAGAAACACGTCTAACACATACTAAAAGTTTCAACATGTTCTTCTGAACTCGAAAAATAGTTCCATCAATGAGCATTCAGCAACTTTATGTTGTGAAAGCTGGGCTAATATTGATATTAGATATGCTTTAGAAACTTTATAGTTTTATCTCTATTAAAGATGTATTGCATTTTTAACTGAACTGGTAAATCCAAAATATGAGAAACTAAATTCTCACCCTTTTCTCCGTCTGTTCCTGGATTTCCTGCTGGTCCTTGATCACCAGTGGCACCTTTTGAACCTGCAGGACCAATATCGCCTGCTACTCCTTTATTTCCAGGTTCACCTGCAGCTCCCTTATTTCCATCAGCACCATTTTGACCGGCTTCTCCAGTTGCCCCCTTTGCACCTATTGCAAAAGAATTCTATCATTTGCGATTGACAATGTAAGTTATTTTAATATTTTTAGGTGGATAAAAACCTGTAATTTTATTTAAAATAACTTTTATTTAAAATCACTTCCTTGGTTAATTACATGCCAATCTTTTGATAGAAAAGAAAAAATAAATTGTTTATTGAAATTTACTTGCTATGCTTAGTTTATGTTGAATTATACAATCGTTATCTGTCGTTTTCATATTTTTTTTATGTAAAGTTGTGGTCCACATTTTTGTGCAAGTTCATATTACTACATGTAGTACATCACAAAGTTGTCTTTAAATGTAACCCTAAACGTTGCTCCTCAAGTTTATAATATTAAGGTTTTAATATTATTATTTTTATATTATTAAAACATCGAACATACATCATTTTAAGCAAAAAAATATTAAAAGGTCAGTATGCCCGTTTTTTTTAGATACGTGTATATGCGTTTAAAATTTTGGCGAGAAAACCAAGTACTCTAGACTATTCAATCAATCTAACCTTTCAAATGGATAACAAAATACTGAGGTGACTGTGAATTTGATTCTGCATATGTGCATTTCGACAACTTATGTCTCATCAGTGCAGATAAACTCGAAACGTTTGGAAAACCATTAATCGAAATGTGTGAAAAAGCTGATAGAGAACAAATTACAAACAAGATCTAAATAGGAAAGCCAAAATCAGCTAAGGACAGAGCTATGCAAAAGGGAGATACATGTAATCCTTATGTTTTAACAAAAGGATGATGGAATATTAAGAATTTTTTTCATTTTTTTTTTCAAAAGTCTAAAAATATGTGTATTTTGATGACAAAAGTAGGAGTCAGTATGTAAAGTCAAAGACAACATCAAAACTCTGAGCATTGTTACAGTTAATGAACGAATGTGCAGTCTGTAGAATGACTAAGAGCGATGATCTCTTGAACTTTCAAGTTATCTTTTTTTGACGCAGGTGCACCCCAGTGAAAGCATTTTCAAAATCAAATCAGACACGTCAAGCCTAAAAAATATATAATATGGTTAGAAATAATAAAGCAATTATTTCCCGATAAAACATTTGAAAATGAGCTCTCAAATAATTTTTATGGACTTTCTATACTTATAACAATTCATTAGTATACCTGTTGGAATAAGGGAGGGGCTTTGCTTAAAAGCTATTTTGAAATACATTGTACAGAACCATTAATGATCATTAAATAGAAAACTGTCGATTTTTGGCCATAGTTGCCGTTTCCTTGCATTTCCTCCCCCCAAATTTAAGCTCTATAGTTACCTCAAAAACAAGAATTATTATACTGCCACTGATTAAAATTTAAATAGTAGTTTTACCCATTATTGTAGTTAATGTTTTTTTTTTAAATAGTGACTTGACGCAGAAAAATTTCCATCATATTATGTGTGTCTCTTGAGCGCGCATCAAACGAAATGATAATGAGCCAGGGGACAGCATCGATCAGTTTAACTATGAAGGAGAAAATTCATGTTCCCGCCCAATTACTGCCAAAAAATTATACATCAGCATTCATCGTGAAAGGCTTAATTATTTGTAATGGAAATTAACAAAATATGCACACAACGTGCATTTAAAATCAGTCATTTTTTGGTATCTCCCTCACGCAAAGCTCTGTCCTTAGCTGATTTTGGCTTTACATTTGGATCATATTTGGTATTTGTTCTCTATCAATTTTTAAATATATTTGATTTTATGGTCTTCCAAACGTTTAGATTTTATCTGCACTGAAGAGACATAAGTTGTCGAAATGCGCATATGCAGAAAATAAATTCACAGTAACTTCGGTATTTAGTTATTTGGTAAGATACACAAACATCCATATAAAACATCCATAAAGTACTACTGCTGTTAAAGTCATACATACCAGCTGGTCCTGCTGCACCTACATCTCCCTGCGCCCCCTTATCTCCTTTCGGGCCTTTTGCAGCAGCACCCCACGATCCCCACGCTTTTGGAGCAGCTAAAAATAGATTATGGAGAAATTGATGTTATAATATAAGTGCTCAGAAAAGAAAAAAATATATATATTATTGTTCATATATACTTGACTCTTTCTTTTTAATTTCAACCTTTTACCTTATATTTTATGCTTTCACATTTCTGTTGCTTTATTTTCGCGGCTTACATGCCGTGTACTTGTCTTTGTTCTGTTGTTCTGGATTGTCTGTTTATTGTTTTGGATTGTCTCTTTATTGTTCTGATTTTTTGTCTGTGATTTCAGAATTGTCCCTTTCGCCTTGTCGCTAAAGTATCAGATTAGTGTATTGATTTGTGCACATTATATGCCATTCATTTCCAAGTAGAACCAACTTAGAAAGACTTATTGCAATTACGATATCAAAACACCGCCTGGATCTGTATCCAATACATCGGCAAACGAATACCGAAGCAAGAACGAGGAAAGTGGAAATTCTAAAATCATAAATCCAAAATCACGGCAATTCACAGCAACACTAACCGAGACAGTATGACAATGACAAACAAATAAACAAAAATGAACAAGAACGCCACAAAACCAAAGCACTAGCAGTGTGAACCCCTATAAAAACTGAGGTATCATCAGGTGCTCCGGAAGGGTAAGCATGATCTGCTCAAATGTACAATAAAAAGTATTGGTGAACAGCGCTAAGGGACGACCATTTGATTTTTCAGAGGTGGGGTGAGGTGGGGGTGTCTTAGTCTATTTTGTAAATAAAACTTTAATGATTATGATAAGGAAAATAAATGTTTTAATCCAACTTATTATGGGGAAGATGGGAAGTAATCTACTTCTCATGAAAATAAATAATTTAATTTTGTTTTAATTTAATTTCAAAAATCGAAATTTTCAGGGGTAAACAAGTACACAAATTGATTTTACATCGGTGAAATTTATTTATTTGAGATGGTCGTAGAAATAAAATATTTTTTATGCAAAATCGCCAAAGTCAATCCCTGAAAATGAAATTGTCGCTCTTAGAGGTAAAAACCCGGGATTGGAAGACCAATCGATTAAGACAGATTTGCAGCAAGGAATAACAATATCAAATAACTTTTGCAAATGTTGCTGTTTTCTTGAGAAATTGAGTGTTTCATGCCGGCGTAGTTTTATAAAATATTCATGATTATTTGAAAGAAACAAAAGTTGTAGCTGATACGATAAGCCTGTATAGTAGCCTGCATAGTAGCTCTTTGTGTCTGACCTGCTTACTTCAAAATCTTGTACAAGAATCATCAGATTCAGAGACAATGTTCCAAAGAGAATGTTTGGTTTGGAAACAGAAGCCACAATTTCTGTCTTTTTATCGTAGGAAGTACAAATTGTTTGAATATAAGATGACTTCTTGAGATGTAGAACAAAAATAAAAGCGCTATATAGAGACTTTGTCTCATTACATTTACTCCGTATCTTTTCGTGATTTTTGTCAATTGTATCATTGTTATGCTATTTCTGTTACATGTAAGTGAAAGTAATAGCAAATATCTGATTCATTTTATGAGGCCTGTTTACTTTAATTTGTATTTGAATGTTATTTCTTGGTTAAAACAAAAGAATATATTTGTGCTACTCCCGTTTATTGGTTCCATTCTATACATTTACAAATATACAGTTGTACATATTACCGTAGTTCAATTAAAAATTAAAAAAAATCTAATTTGGAATAGCAATATATTTAAATGCTACAGTTACAATTTGAAATTAAAAAAAGTTGTAAGTCGCTTTTAAACTTTGAAACATGCGCACAAGTAACACTTTAACAAGCTTTTAAATAGAAACATGCAACATGTCCGAAAAGAATTATTTGGATTTAAAATGAAACAATTACTAGTGCAAATGAAGCTGCTTTTTTGTTTTATAAAAAAACATTTTGAAATATAACGAGTGCATTTACATACGTAACTGTTGAGTATTTTCTAGTATGGAATTTCCCCTTAGAATTAAAGATCTTATATAACATAACAATAATAGCAGCCCCTATGTTTGATGTATCAACCAAAGAAGGGTATGCGTCTACTTTTGATAAAAACAACATGCCCATTCTCAATAAATTAAGCAAGAAACAAGATGAAACAGAAAATAATAGTAACTAATTAAGGATTGTCAGGTTACACTAAACAAAAAACAGAAACGTTCATTTGCGACAAAAAAATCGAAAAAAGAGATTTTTTGTGGTAATCATCGAATTCGTTATGATTTCCTTTGAAACACATTGAAATTGAAATTATTTACATATTAATATGAATGACTTACTTTTTGGAACCGGACTGGCCAAACTGCAGTGTAACAGTACAGTGACCGTCGCAAAGATTGCGACTAGGTACGCCATATTGGTCCAAGAAGTTAGAAGGACATGTAAGAAATTCAGCTTTTATACGGAGCTTCATTTTGTGTAACAGGTTGTAAATTTGTAATCCTTTATTATTACTGAATATTGGGAATGAAACAACAATTAGATAGGTATAACATTTAAAACAACAAGGCTTTTTATTAATGAAAAAAAATACATGTATTTATAGGAAAACGTGGTATATGTTAAACAATTACAATATTTGATTTGTCAGCTGTTTCATGATTAGAAAATGTACTGACGCCTGAATTCTCAAGTGCCTAATATTCAACATTGTTTTACAACTATTATTGTATCAAATAAACTCCTACTTATTTCAGCAAAATAAGTAAATGACAATATTTGTATGTACAATAAATTGATGTCGCGTTCCATTACTACGAGACTTTTTGTATATTTGAACAGGCCAAACTTGTAAAAAAAAATAAATCTTTCGGTGTATTTGTGAAAATGTAGGGGAACGGAATAGATAAAGGCGAGGTTTGTGTATCCATTAACCGGCTGAACATTACTATTGGTTTTTGCTACAAGTAGTACCGGTGCCAATGGAATAAAAAAGATAACAGGAAACACCTACAATGGCCGAAAAACATAGCCACATGCCAGAAAGTAAATAGGAACTGCACAAGAAAAAAACCCACAATAAAAATACAAAAGACAAACATAAACAACGATAGGAACTCGGGACAGCCGGACTTGGTACCGGCACTAGCAAAAGCCAGCGGTAGGGTTAAACCGGTTTATGGGTACCCAAACCTCCCCTTTCTCTGTCCCGTTTCCCTATCGTAGAATAAACATACGAATAAAACCCATACAGGTAGACTACTAACTCCATGACCACAATCTAGAAAAGAAAAATGGGGGGACAAAACGTAATTTTGAAAGATGGGTCAAAGAGTGCTCGCCGCTAAACTGCCGGCTAGCTCGAGGAGCCTAGTCCAAGTACATCTTTCCCGAGTTCCTATCGTTGTTTACGTCTGATTTTTGTTGTATTGTCGGTGTTATTCTTGTATACTTTCCAGGTGAATTTTGACATGTAATTGTAATGTTCGGCCGTTTTGGGTGTTGCCTTTTCTTCTCTTTGGAAGTTTAACGTTGAGTATTTTTTATTCGTAAATTACATTGGCAAACAAATGCCAAGGCCAAAAGGAGCAAAGAGGAGATTTTAAAATAAAACAAAAAGTCACAAAACACGGCAATTCACAAGCGTGAACAAGAACGCCACATAACTAAAGCACTAGCAGTGGGAACAACTAAGGTATCATCAGGTGCTCCGGAAGGGTAAGCATGATCTTTTTCACGTTTGGCACCCGTCACACACCAAGATAGAATATGATGTTGGAAGATCTGTTTCAAGGCTGTCTAAGACACAACCAATTAAGATCCATGGTATGTTTTACTTCTCTAGCCCTCAAACAGTACCAAGGAAGTAGTTTAAAAATCTTTTAATAAATCTATTAAGTACTCTGACTTGAATGAGAAAGGACTGTCAGTAAATTAGCGCGAAAGATTGGGTATTTGGTCCTAGATATAGCTTCATCTGCAGGTAAGAGCAAAAGAAACAACAAGTCAGCTGAGAATCAGAATATTGTATTCAAGTGGGATGACATGCCTGTCTGCCGACTGTCAAGTAACCACAATTAAAATGCTGACCTAGCTGTTGCGACAAAGTATTAATGTTATAATCTCTAAATATAATATACTTTAAATATTGTCAACATGATACAGCTGGAAGTTAACTATCCATACACTAAGTAAAACGGAAGAAGAACATATACGAAATTTAAATATAAGGACACATACGAAGGAAATTCAATGAAAATTAAAAAAAAAGAGTTAAAAAAAACACACAAACACACACAAGAATAAATGAAAAAGAATACACCATTGTCAACAGCAATGTATGAAACGTCATTATTTTTTTTACCCACCGTCCATCCGTCCCTCAATTACACCTAAGGGTACATATCTCTTTTCCTCTACTCCTGAACCAATCAACGGATATTCATGACAATGTGACATTATTTAAATGTGCACCACTTATTTCAGAATTACATTTGATTGATTATTGGGTTCCCATAGCGAAACATTGACATAGCCATTTCATTACAAGTGAGTACCATCACATATCCGCTAATTATTATTAATGAATTAATAGATTTTTATGAAACTATACAATAGTCTTTGTCACATAGTTAGGTGTACGCCTCCTAATTCAGCACTGGTTTGATTGATTTTTGGACTTTCCTATTCGCAGAACACAAACCTGAGATGGAATGTAAGTAGAAGAAGAAAGAAAGCAGCGAGATTGGTAGAGTTTTGCCATTTGTTTGGGATGGTGACTATATAGAAACGTGCGTTAGTAATCTACCTGTATTGGGTTTTATTCGCATGTTTACGATACTACAGGGAAACGAGATAGAGAAAGGGGAGGTTTTGGGTACATGTACCCATAGACCGGTTTAACCCTACCACTGGCTTTTGCTAGTGCCGGTATCAAGTCCGGCTATCCCGAGTTCCTATCGTTATTTATGTTTGTCTCTTGTTTTCATTATTGTTTTTCTGGTGCAGTTTGCTTGTAAATTGTAGCATGTGATTGTAGTTCCTGGCCATTGTAGGTGTTTGCTGTTATCCTGTTTTTGTAATTGTAATTTTGAAAAGCATACATGTTCGCGGCAATGCAGAGAAAGGAACGGTCGATTTGAAAAACATATGTGAAAACTTAAAGCTAGGACTTAAACAGCAACAGACAAGAAAAAAAATTATCTGCCTTATTTAAAAACCAACCCTAATATCGAAATTTAGAAGAAGAAAAAAATGTAGCAATTGCGGAACATCCCAATGGCTGGTTATAATCTGTACAAAAGGTCGTGTTCTACTTATAAAATAGCTGAAAAGGGAGAAATTAGAATGATAAAGTCCACAAGTAGTGTCATCAAAGAATAGCATCGACATTGGCATGTACATGTATTCTGCCGAAAGAACATTGTAAAGCACCATACATTATCTACAATAATAGTTCTAGCTGTGAGAAATAGGATGGTCACGTGACATGAGGAGTGAAGAGTGAGACCCGGTCCGAATATTCAATAACACCATAACAAAGAATGAGTAGGAAAAGCCAAAAATGTGCTTCAAATGTGATTTGCTTTAGAATTGATTATCAGACAATGAAATGTTTTGTGATCAACCTTTGCCATATAATAAATTCAAGTTATCTTTCTTTTCGTATAGAGTTCATAACGTGATAAAACATCAAAAATACACATATAAATAAAAAAGAACAAAACATGAATGAATACATAAATAAAAAGATTGATACCCTTTAAAGTTGATGCAGACAGGATCACATTTTTTATGTTTATGCTTTAGAATCAATTGGAATTTTTAATTACATATATTACATAATATACAAACAATCCATGGACAATGGAAACTTCGAAAACAATAAGAAACAAGGACACCACTTGAGTACAGGACAATAAGAAAATAAAGACACATATACAGCTGAACATCACAGGCCACATACTAGAGTTACTGTGGCCTAGTGGGCCACGGATACCCCCGACCCCCGCCTCTTCCTTCATTTTCTTTAACATGTGAAAAAAGGAATTATTGGAAAACAAAATACAGAGTGCCCATCTGTAATATGTAATTAAGGTCCTGCATTTTTATTTGCATAACACAATTATTTTTTCCAATTATTCCTTTTTTGCAGATTTTTGACACATTTGGACTCTGTCATTTTAGCTCTTTTACCTCACTGCAAACCATATGGTGAATACCTGGTATCCACTACTCCTCCTTGAACACTAATCAGAACTTCATGAATACATAAAAATACATAAAAAGGAATAATTGGAAACAAACTGTGTTATGCAAATAAACGATATGTAATAAAGCTTCTACATAATCTACATGAAATTCGAATCAGAGGTTTTAGGGGAGCAGTAGATACCATGTGGTTTAAATTGAGCTAAAATGACAAAGTGGAAAATATGTCAAAATCAGAAAAAAAAGGAATTTTGGAAAAGCAAAAGCGTAGTGCACATCTACAATATGTATTTAAGCTCCTATATAAGTTTCATGAAATTCCAATCAGTGGCTTAAGAGGAGTAGTGGATACCATGTGGTCACCATATGGTTTGTATTGAGGTAAAATGACAACGTCCAAAACATGTCAAAAATCTGGAAAAGGATAATTATTGTAAAACAAAAAGCGTAGAGCACATCTACAATATGTAATCAAGCTCCTGCATAAGTATCATGAAATTTCAATCAGTGGTCAGGGAGGAATAGTGGATACCTGGCGGTCACCATATGGTTTGCATTGAGCTTAAATGACAAGGTCCAAAACAGGTAAAAAATCTAGAAAAAAGAGAATTATTGTAAAACAAAAAGCATAGTGCATATCTACAATATGTTATTAAGCTCCTGCACAAGTTTCATGAAATTCTGATCAGTGGTTTAGGAGGAGTAGTGGACACCATGTGGTCACTATATGGTTTGCATTGAGCTAAAATGACAAAGTCCAAAACATGTCAAAAATCTGGAAAAAAGAGAATTATTGGAAATCAAAAAATGTCGTTCATATCTACAATATGCAATTAAGCTCCTGCTTAAGTTTCATGAAATTCTGATCAGTGGTGTAGGAGGAGTAGTGGATACCATGTGGTCACCAAATGGTTTGCATCGAGCTAAAACGACAAAGTCCAAAACATGTCAAAAATCTAGAAAAAAGGGAATTATTGGAAAACAAAAATGTACTGCACATTTACAATAAGCAATTAAGCTCCCGAATAAGTTTCATGAAATTCTGATCAGTGGTTTAGGAGGAGTAATGGATACCAGCTATTGGGTACAAAAAGACGGACGGACCGACGGACACCATGAACACTATATACCTCCCGCTTTTCGGGTTCTATAAAAACCATGGGTGAGATCAGGTTGCACCGATACAGTAAGCATCTCTTGCTTCTTATAAGACACCAGCCGTTTTGAATATGTCAACTTCGGTAGTAAAGTCAAATTCGATAGAGGAAAAACAAACCTAAGTTGTAGAGGGAAAAAGTCTATTGTCATCTGGGAAACAGATATCCCACAAAGCTACCCACAAGATCGTAATATTGACGGTTAAACTTCTGTAGTGATGACTTTAAGTTTTTGGTAACGCACTCTTGCTTAAGTAGCCTTTTTGTAAGCAACTAAGATCTATCGAGGAAGTCACTGTAACGACAACACGCTCTTGAATAGCGAATGAGTTGTGAGATTTAAACTCCATATGCTGATGCTTTTGGAATCTTGCTACAAAGAAAAGGGAAGTTGACTATCGGAAAAATGAAGTCATCACGTTTGTCAAACAGCTTAGTTTGTAATGCAAAACAAACACTTCCTACGTTCAAAGCTTCTGAAATTAAAATGAGTATTTTTAGATGTAGAGTCATCGGAATATAGCCCGATGGGGTAATGACAGCATCAAGTTTTTGCACGCATCAAAGGTAAATTCTTGGTACATCTTTATTTCGGAATATGTCACCAATCAGNAACGACTGCATTTAAGGGAGACGAATTTATATAAGTTTTTCGAAACTTGTTTTCGAATCCCATTAATTAATTGATTTTGTAATATGTATGTGTATTTATATATTTGTGCTTTATATTATTTGTAACAATTAATTAATAAAATATGTTTACACTAAAAGATTTTTTGAATTTCCCCATGAAAAAGCTTGAATTATATATGAGGCAAACTACAAAGACTCAGTCAAATCATATTTCACTTAAGATATATAACGCTATAACTATGTAGTTGATTGCACTGATCACAACTACATTTAAATAAAATATGACATTTATTTACTTTCTCTACTAAGTGGGAATCGAACCGTCAATCCTAAACGAACAATCCAAGGAAAATGGCAACATCGGAAACAACAAAGAAACATAAACACGAATTCGGCACAGAAAGGAAAAAAAATGAAGACACACAAACACAAATATGAACAACACGGACTCAACAAAAATGTCCATGGTTGAGATCAGGTGCACCGGTAGAGTAAGCATCTCCTGTTTCCTATAAGACACCCGCCGTGATGAACATGTCAAATCTGGTTGTAAGGTCAAATCCAGTAGAGAAAACAACAATTAAGCTTTTTATCTGTTATCATCTGGGATACAGATATCGCATAGCGTTCACAAGATAGTAATGTCGACCGTAAAACTTCTGGAGGGATGACTTCAAGTTTTGGATAACATAGCTTGTTAAACGAGGTAGATCCGGGATGACTCAAACACACATTCAATTTTCTTTAAATTTGCTGTATGAGACAATGATGCACTCATATATTTCTAGAAAAAAGTTTTGAAAACTTTCACTATAAGATTTTTTATTAATAAATCACAGAAACATCCCAGTCTTCGGAATCCTAAATTCTGCTCAGAAAGCACCATGAATCGTATGCTACTGCACTTACGATGTATAAAAATGATCATAAAAAGAACTTGATTACTCTTTATTTAGGGGCCAATTCCGACCTGCCGTTGGTTGTGGGGTTTCCTCACCGTTCATTGAAGATCTTATGGTGGCTTTGAGTTGTTATTACTCCCCTTTGGGTCGTTGTCTCTTTGACACATTCCCCGTTCGTCTTCTTTTTCCTATAAATTGCCAAACGTCTTTATAGAAGCTTGTAGACATAAATATGACAGAATAATGATCATAAGCAAGCATTAAGTGTTCATTTGCAATAAAAAAAAATATACGTTGTCAAAACATTACTGAAAACACAGCTTCATTCAATTTCTTTAAGATAAAAATCCTAACAGTCAATTTTCACCAAAAACTGGGAAATCAAAGGTCCTCCACACACGACTTATATCAAAATTGTATAAAAATTCACCGTTCTGTTTTTTCACAATGTCTGGAAACTGCATTAAAGGTTTTAATATTCCTTAATTCTGAACGCTAAGGAGAAAGAATAACTTCCCTTTCCGAAAATCTGACTTTCATTTGTTTTGTACGGAAGCGTATTGATGCCAGATGAAGAAAAAACTAATCTCGTAATAATGAGATAAAATATCATAAAAATGAGATAATATCTCATATAAAAAAGATATCATCTCATAATTATGAGATACATGTAATTATCTAATAATTTTGAGATATTATTTCATAGTAATGAAATATTATCGCAAAATTATAAGATAATTACCTCATAATTTTGAGATAATTAATCTCATAATTATGACATAATTTGCTCATAATTATGAGATAATTTGCTCATAATTATGAGATAATTTGCTCATAATTATGAGATGTTATTTCATAATTATGAGATACTTATTCATCTGAATAAGATATTATAACAGAATTATGAGATATTATTTCATAATTATGAGATAATATCTCATAATAATGAGATAGCCATCTTATAATTATGAGATTATTATCTCAATATTATGAGATAATTGTTTCATTCTGATGACTTATTAACTCATTATCATGAGATACTATCTCATAATTATGAAAAAATATCTCATAATTATGAGATAATATTTCATTCGAATAAAATAGTATCTCATAATAATGAGATATTTATTTCATAATAATGAGATAATTATCTAATTATTATGAGATAATTATCTAATTATTATGAGATAATTATCTCATAAATTTGAGGTAATATCTCATAGTAATGAAATAATATCTCTTAATTATGAAATAATATCTCTTAATTATGAAATAATATCTCAAAATATGAGATAATTTTCTCATGTTTATGTGATAACATCTCATAATTATGAGATAATATCTCATAATTTTGAAATATTATCTCATTATTATGAAATATTTTCTTATAATTACGAGATATTTTTTTCTTTATGTGGCATCAATACGCTTCCGTAATTTTGATTTTTTAAGACGCTACTCCAAATCTAGATATTTTAATGTAGGCACTTTGAAGTATTGTATAAAAGGAAAGAAGTTTCAAGATATCATGGATATTTTACTTCTTTTTGATAAATATTCTTAATCTTTTGTTTTATTCATACCAATCAAAACAAGTAATTTGTGCAGAAAAAGGAGTTATATCCCCTACTCAAGTCTACTACCTTAAGTGGCCTTTTTGTGAGCAACCGAGCTCTATCAAGGAAGTCACTGTATCGACAACAGGCCCTTCAATAGCAAATGAGCTGGAAGATGTTAACTGCGTATGCCGGTGGTGTTGGGATGTTGCTACAAAGAAAAGATAAGTAAACTTTTGGAAAAGTGAAGTCATCGCGTTTATGGTACAGCTTAGTTTGGAAGTCTACCTCTGTTGTCAAATTCTAGAAGAGGTTCAAGGAATGAGGCCGATGTGAAAGTGTCTGTAGTCTCATTTTTAGCCCTGTATAACGGAAGCTAAAATTGAAGAATTGGATCAGTTTTTTATCTTTATTTTCAAGAAGCCCTTCTGTAAATTCAGCCTAATAAGAGCGGAGAAACAGATCTGCTTGGAGAGGTGCACAGTTTGTGCTCATGGGAATTCCGGTCGTTGGTGGAAAAACAAGTTTTCAAACTGCACAAATATATTGTCAATCAGATACTCTAACATTTGAATCATAAATGCCAATTCAATGTTTACAATTAGAACAGTACAGTTTGGAAAAGTGGATAAATTTATCAAATGACCATTATGAACCCATCTACAAACAATCGTTCTTTGCTAAAATATCGAAGAAATGACCGGAAAAAAATAAATTACATACCCAAATCTTTAAGTGAAAAAATGTAATATTTACACGTTTCTAGTAGGACAACAAAGAACAGTTATACAAAACTTGAATTTCTGCGATTTTGCGTCCTCATAGTTTTCATTATTACATAGAAATCACAATAATAGATTAAGTCGATATCGAAGAAGTACCTAGAAAAAAACCACAGACAGGGACAAATTAGCTACAAAATAATATGAATGTACCCCTACCTTTATGTGGGGTTTGCAGTGATTGGGATTTCCTTCTGACCGTCGGGGTGTCCATCTTTGGTTTCCGGATCATAACTTTAAAATACCTCTATGGATTAAAATAAAATTAACTCAGATGACAGTATACGCTGCAAGAAAGACGGCTCCCAGTTTTTTGGACTAACAGGGACAAAGATCAACATCAGAAATACTTCGACAACAATTTGGTCAAGATTTGTATCAGGAACATAATTGCAGAATGCTTCTATTGATTTTAATGAAAGTTGCAGAGATGACACCATTAAGGTTCCGTCAAAAGTCAAGGTCACGAATAATTAAAAGAAATAAAAAAAAAATAATAATAAATCAGTCTTCAAATACGTTTCCAGAGTTTAACCTCATAATGGCTGCATTGCTTTCAACGAAACTTAGTACATGTAGCAGGGACATTATAAACTAACAGCATGAAAGGCAAGGTAGAAATCTGTTGATTTTGGGCTGAGTAGACCAAAGGTCAGTTCACAATTATTAACAGAAAATATTAATTTGGTCCAAAACTAGTTTTCAAAAAGTATATAGATAATAGCGTTGCACACAGCTCTATATAATATGAATGAAATTGTGTTGGTAAGGCGAGCTGCAAAGGCAGAATATATGATTCCGAATGCCAACAGTGATGAAAATCATCTTTTTAAACCTGTTAACTTCGGAAAATCCAGCAAGGTCTTCGGCTGGACTTGAACCCCTGCTTGTTGTCATCTATGGCAACACCGCCTGCACTATGTCCAGCGCCCTAGACCACGCGGCCACCTAGGCTATATAAAAATATAGCTTTCGGTAACCGGGTCATTCCTCCTCGTAGGAAATCTAGAGTTGTAACATAGTACACGATGAACATTAGGTGGGTAGGATATAGATAGAAGAAGGATAAGGTTGCAACAGGTAAGATACATTAGGTATATAGATAATAGCGTTGCACACAGCTCT
>MJUU01053665.1:82525-103591 GCA_002080025.1 Modiolus philippinarum
TATATCCTACCCACCTAATGTTCATCGTGTACTTTGTTACAACTCTAGATTTCCTACGAGGAGGAATGACCCGGTTACCGAAAGCTATATTTTTATATAGCCTAGGTGGCCGAGTGGTCTAGGGCGCTGGACATAGTGCAGGCGGTGTTGCCATAGATGACAACAAGCAGGGGTTCAAATCCAGCCGAAGACCTTGCTGGATTTTCCGATGTTAACAGGTTTAAAAAGATGATTTTCATCACTGTTGGCATTCGGAATCATATATTCTACCTTTGCAGCTCACCTTACCAACACATTATCATTCATAGTTTTCAAAAGCATAGCTTCAGAACAGCGTTTACTTGTAAAACATTAGCAGATGAGAGTATTAGATGTAAGGTACACGTAGATGGCTAAAAATTTGGTAAAATAAACTGTCCATGAAATATCTGAATACCCTTATGGATTTTCATTACATTTACATAGATTACAAAATTAGAGGTAAGGAGGTCACTTTGAGAATTTTTGGCTCGGTGGGTGAAGGTCAACGTCACAAACACTTGCAGAAAACAAAATATTTGTCCAGAAATTGGTTTCCAAAGTATGCTTTAGAACACTTTTAGGGATTAAATAAAACGTCTGTAAATGAAAGAATTAATAGTGGAAGAGCCACCTATTGATTTTGGGCTCATTAGATCAAATGTCAAGGATGCAAATTACTTCATGTAAAGATAATAAATATTCGGTCAAAATTGGTGTCTAGTGAATAATTGAATGGAATAACTGTATATATGTATGGATTTAAATTTAAAGTTAAAGTCTATGACAGCATTTTAGGTATGGTTAAATCCTATGTATTTTGACATGCACTATCACGAATTGTTATTGAAATAATTAACATATTCTTTCTCCAAATTGATTTGAGTTATATAACTTTTGAATGATGTTATTGATTTTAATGAATCTTGCAACGATTACAGCATTAGAAATAAGAAAGACGCCTATTGATTAAGACCCAGTAGCTACAGGTCAACGTCACAAATACTTACAGAAAAAAAACGAAACTTCAGTCTAAGATCGATTTCAAAATTCTTTTTTTGGAGTTGAATATAACATTCATAGAAAGAATAAGAGATTTGGTAAAGATAAGGTAGACACCTATCAATTAAGTTCGAAGAAGGTCAAAGGTCAACGTGACATACACTTACAGAATAAAAATCCGGTTCGCAAAATGGTATCTGGGAATTAACATCAGAATGTCATATCTGATCATAATAAAAATGTGATCAGATTATGATTGAATTGGGCACATAATGATTTTCGACACAGTACTTCAAATTTCAAGGTCACTCATTTCGGTTTATGGATATCCACATGTTTAAGAAATTCTTGTTAAAACCTAATGACTTTATTCCTCATGCATAGCTCTGTCCTTAGCTGAATTTGGCTTTCTTTTTTTTTTTATCAAATTGGTAATGTGTTCGCTATCAGCTACAAAACATATTTCGGTTTAAGGATTTTCACATGTTTTGATTTTATCTGCACTGAAGAGACATTAGTTGTCGAAATGCCATTACTTCAGTGCTGGCCCGAAAACTGATTTATTTAAAATTTGCAATATCAAAATTTAAGAAATTCTTGTTAAAACCTAAGGGACATATCCTTCATGCATAGCCCTGTCCTTAGCTGGTTTTGGCTTTCTTTTTCGATCATATTAGTAATGTGTTCACTATCAGCTATAAACCATATTTCGATTTAAGGATTTCCACATGTTTTGATTTTATCTGCACTTAAGAGAATTAGATGTTGAAATCCGCATATGCAGAATCCAAATTCACAGTAACTTCGGTATTTTGTTATCTTTAATCCAGAATGAAAATTTGGTCTTAAATCTTGCTGCTGGAGCACAAAATTAGAATGGCTCTACATATGCATTCCTTGGAATGAAACATATACAAACAAAAGAATTAGAGGGAGAGGAGACACTAAGTCGTCTGGTTTTTGTTGCAGTTGGTCAAAGGAAAGCGTCACAAACACTTATACATAATTATATATACTTATACTTACATATATTGAAAATATTTGCAAAAGAAAATGTTTCATGAGCATAACTTCATAATGCAAGTATGGATTTGAATAAAACGTATTGTTAGAAAGCGTCAGAGCTGAGGCAGGCACATGTTGATTTGGTCTCTGTACGTCGAAGATGTAGCTTTCATAAATTAAACAATTGAATTCAAAGATTGTTTCCCAGAGCATATGGTTTTATGAATTTGCGTGGTATTAACACAGCCAAGGTCACTAGTACTTTTAGAAATTAATTATAGTACGCTAATTGACCGTCGTGAATATCAATAAAAATGTCACGAGTGCCAAACAAGGCAAAAGGATTAAAATCGTTGCGGAACTTTGTTCCGCAACGAGTTTAATCCACTGCGTTGATCGACACGAGTGATATTTTTTATTGATATTCATGATGGTCGATTAGTTATGCTTTGATTATATAGATTGTCTACTCAATAATCGAGATTTTAGATGCGCCACGGATTATTTTTTTTATGTCAATACGCCAGTTGTTTACTTGACGACGGCATTGGGGAGAAATTGTGACGTCTCTTCATTAGGACGTCATCCGATTACTAGAAATCCTTTATTTTCACCGGTGACAATATGACATTTATTTAACTGAGAAAACTCGATAAATCCCACTATCTATATGTTAAATACTAGTATTTCGTGCAAAAATTGGTGTTTGGAGCATAACTTCAGAATGCCTTTATGGATCTGCATGATCTTTATTCAGATTACAGCACTTAAAACACGTTTCCCGGTTTATAGCAGCCATTTAAAAATAACTCTATTAAATAATTTTGAATTACTGATTTGTTTGCAAAATGAAAGAGTATGTGTTATTTTGTTGTTTGTTATATGCTGACTTACATTACTTTCCGCCCAATTTCTTGCGTCGAGAACAGACACTGTGTTAGAAAGTGTTTGTCTAATGAACTCAACTATATGATTTTGACTTGATGCGAGCTGACCTTCCAGATTCTGTGCTTTTTCGGTTTCCTACGACTTGAGTCAATTTAAAGCTGAAAATTCTGTTGTAGAGCAATACAAAGTAAGCTTCTTGTCCATGTTCTTTAAATGTATCTACATGGTGCAAAAATCAAATAAAACCAGTATTAACATATCTCTACAGCTATATAGCGTCCCACAAATGATTCCCTGTTAAGTTTGATTTTTCGGGGGATGTCATCATATATTTTACGAAAGGATATGGAGTAAATGAACAAGAGACCATAACACATATGTCAACTCCAACTGCAATAATTTTAATGAGCTGTATGGCCATATCGGAAATTTATTCCTCATCAGCAGCACTAGAACCCAAACAAAGGAAATCCATTATTTCAAAAAATGTTTATAATGCATAAAACCAAAGGAAATCCGAATAATCAGTAATATCAAATATAGCTAAGGACAAAACTTCGATTGAGGGGGTTAATCCTTCGGATATGACTGGATCATTATCAGGTGATTCTCCTGATGATAATCCTGGGGATCCGGGACTTGTTTGTAACCCAATATCAACGACCTCAATAGTTTCATGCCATGTTGTTAGTAGCTTTGGCATGTAATTCGCAGTAGTTTTAAATTCTGACATTGACACGAAATGGTAATCTTCTTTAAGGTAGATAGACACTAATATTTACATCCAAGAGATTTTGTAATAAATTGAAACAATTGAAGATCCAATCATTTACACTTGAAATCCGCAATAAAAGGATTGGTCACCAGGCTTGTTTTTTTCTAGAATCCAAGTCGAAGTTTATGCATTTTTTGCCATTTGTTTTACCTTAATTTACAAAGAATGCACGGGGAAAATATGAAAAGGCAATCTTTAACTTTAGAAGAAATGACCCTTTTATTCATGAGAGATTTTTTTGCTTTTGTTATTAGATCGTCTATAATCTCAACTACGGGAAAACGCGAAAAAAAACATAGGTCACCATGCTTTAAACGAAGATATTATTCAAAGTTACCGTAATGAACATCATTTATGGAAAATGGGAGTTGATTCGCGGCAAAGTAGACGAAATATGACGTTTTACATTAGTCAATCAATTATGACGTCACAAAGGAAAACCTGTCAAATTATTTTTCCGACCACAAAATCAAACCAAATCCGTATTTGACTCTATATTTTTCCAATGTGCGATTGAATTGCGCAGCGCAACAGTATCATAATTTCATTAAAAGTGAGCATATGGTGAACAAATATTGAAAATGTCAACAAGTAGTCAAGGAAAAATTTTACTATATTTTGAACCTCGTGGTCGAACTATAACATGGGTTAAGCTCTAAAAAAAGGGGGGGAGGTTACAAAACATGGTCTTATCTTTGACAGAGTATGGTTTTAAACCATTAGATTAGAGCACTCTTAGAGCACACAGATTGGGCTGCGTACTACAAAATACAAAATGTCAGTTGTTACGACGGAATTTTCCAAAACATGAATGTATGTAATAGCGTTTTTCCCTAACATGTGTAACCCTTAAAACTGTTATTATGTGACCAGTAACCTCTTACGATGTTTTACAAAATGTATGTAAACAATGCAGAATATTGCGAGATAATAACAAATCGAGCTTTAAATTGCTAAATATATCATATGCGATTATCAAATAATGGAATGCATGCTTTTCAAATTTCTTCTTCGACGTTGGAATTAATTTTTATCAAATGGCACGAAATTGGACCAAGGCACACTCGTTAGTATATTTTTCAATAACCAATTGTAACGTGTAACAGATCTACCCAGCGGTCTATTATGTATTTTGGTTCGTTACCTGATTACACTGAAGTCCAAAGGGCCAATCAGTATGTATTAACGTCTCGATATCAACGCTAATACAATATATCTAAGATAATAATTCTATCTACTTTAAAGTTATATATATGTTAGTGGCAATAAGCAAAATCAGGCATATTTCCTTGGCAATAACCTAATGCCTAGGCACTTACTTATTGCCTAAAATTTTCATGCATTATTCTCATTTCCTGAAATCAATGATTTCAAATTCTGACTATTTCCTAGGCAGTAATGAATATTTTGAAATGAAATCAAGACATCCTTCTTATGTATAGTTTTCATTTGAATTTAATTTTTGAAGAGATATAACATAAATATTACTAAAGGCATATATTAACTCAATCTCTAACCACAAATTTCTATCTAAATGGCCTCTGTCTATATGTACAAATACTCTGTTTATATGTTGACAATAAACTCACTGCTTATAGTCAATAGTCTATAGAAGCAATGTTTATAAACCTTTGTCCAATACAACTAATATCTACCCTATATTACACAACTATACTACTTCTAATAAACAAAAATATCTGTTAGAAATTGTTTGTCTAATGAACTCGTTATATGATTTTGACTTGATGCGAGCTGACCTCCAAGATTGTGTGTGTTTTTTTGTTTCCTACCACTTGAGTTAATTTAAAGCTGCTGATTCTGTTATAATGCAATACAAAGTAAGCCTCTCGTCCATGTTCTTTATTCATGGTGCAAAAACAAGTAAAACCAGTATTAACATATCTCTACAGCTATATAGCGTCCCACAAATGATTCCCTTTGAAGTTTGATTTTTTTTTTTNGGGGGGGGGGGATATGTCATCATACGACTGGATTATTATCAGGTGATTTTCCTGATAATATTCCTGGGGATCCGAGACTTGTTTGTAACCCCATACTAACGACCTCAATAGTTTCATTCTATGTTGTTAGTAGTTTTGGCATGTTATTCTCAGTAGTTTTAAATTCTGATATTCACATGAAATGGTAATCTTCATTTAAACAATTAATTTCATTAAAAGAGAGTAATTTTGTAGTGCGCATTCTAATCTTTACTCTCGTTGATGAGTCATTGGTTTATAAAAAGACACAAATCATGTATGTTCATTTGTATAAATAGACACGATCAAATTCATGATTATAAATAATTGATTGAGACATCAATATTTCAAGAATTTTGAATTGCAGATTTGTTCACCACCTCAAAATGCACATGAAATGCCAATTGTTACGACGGAATTTTCCAAAACATTGCCTGTAATAATCACAGCGTACCAGCAAATATTGCGAGGGGAAAGCATACATGCTTAGGGGGGAAGTTTTTGACAATTTTTTGAATTGTTGTCTGGAGAAAAGGTAAGTTTGCACATTATTCAAACTTAATAATGTAATAATGAACCCAGCAATGAAAAGGCTACATGATGGTAAACAAAATGAAGATCCACACATTATAGTTTCTTCGAACACTTCGACATAATTTCAAACTTTCAGGTGAAAAACGATATTTTCTAAAATTTTACCTTTCCAACATCTATATGAATGGTTTTACTTGTTCATATATAATTAGAAATGCAATGTCACCAATACTTTATCTCCCAAATATCTGCTGGTACGCTGTGAGAATGCTTTCCCCTAACATGTGTAACCCTTGAAACTGCTAAAATGTGACCAGTAATCTCTTACGATGTTGAACAAAATGTAACAAACTGAGCTTTAAACTGCTAAATACATCATATGCGATTACCAAATAATGGAATGCATGCTTTTCAAGTTCTTTTTTCGATGTTCGAATTCTTTTTTCTTCAAATGGCACAAAATCGGACAAAGGCACACCCTTAAGAATATTTTTCAATAACCAATCGTAACGTGCAACAGATCTACAGAGCGGTCTATTATGTATTTATTATTTGTTACCAGATTACACTTAGGAATCCAAAGAGTCAATCGATGTGTAGTAACTTCTCGATATCAACGCTAATACAATGTATCAAGAACAATATTATAGTATTATTGCGTAATGGTTTTCATATTGGCATCGTTATAGATCTGAGGTAAGCCATATTGGCATGAGGCGCAAGCCGAAGGCCAATGAGTCTTACCAAAGATCCATAACTATGCAAATATGAAAAACACTACACCATGATACCATTAATTATATCAATTGTTTTCCAGCATTTCTTTACTTTTTATATTAAAAAAATATTGAGTCCTGTCACAGCACGGTAGCAGACGACACCTTACGTACTACTGGCTTATTTTAATGTTTTCATAACAAGAGACGATAAATCAAGATGAGTTATGAAAAACCTCATATTTGACAAGGCTAATATGGAAAAATTCATATTGGCCTTGTTTAGGTCATATTGCCATAGTTTGTCAATTCGTATTGAATTTGCAGTTTGAAACACACTTAAGTTCATTAATAATTCTTAGATTCTATATACTTCAAAGTTGTATATATACAAATTCCCATTCTAATATGACCCTCTTCTAATAATGTTCTAATTCAAACAATATTTTTAAGCACATGCGTATATTTTTTTTTACAAAAGGACATTCGTAATGTACAAATTTCACATTTTATTCACTCAATATTCAGTTGCTACATAAATTATTTTGTGTAAACAAATCACCCAAAAAGCTACATCAAATAATGACAATAATAGAAATTTACAACAGTTACTGAATTTACACGTTGCAAGACACGGAACTGCATGAAATTGACATAACCGTAACCTAGCAACGAATGTCTTGTTGTTATAGAATCTGTGTTGCATATCATGCTCTACAATTTAAATATAAATTATTTAATTTTTATCGTTAATAAAATTATAAATATGAGTTTCATTCCCCCTTTTTTTTGGCTTCAAAGTTAACATAACTAAGCAGTCATATAAATTGGAAATACAACAAGCTCACACTTATACCCGCTTCGATTTTAAAATATCCGTATTTATATTTTTTAATAGGGATTATTTGTATTAATTCATAAACTTATGAGCCACTTGTATTAATAAACAATGAATATATATTACTCTATGGTGAATAAAAGTATATGGAGTAAATGCACATGAGACAAAGTCTCCACAAATACATGGTAAAAAACAAGCAAAGGAACAACGCTTTTATTGTTGTTCTTCATCTTGAAGTCACCATGAGGCCTTCAACAATGAGCTTTGCTCATACCTCATAGTAAGTTCAAGACGGCCCCTAGCACCGGTTTAAGCGGAATTCTTTGCTAATTGTCGAGCAACGCTNACAAACATCAATTAAACTGGCAAAGTGCTCTTAAAATCACTGTCATCCTTTGCCCGACAAATGTCCATTTATGTGTGTTTGTATGCTGTCTTCTGACATCTTTCAATTTTAGTGTCAAACCCAATATTGCTCTCTAAGAGCAGCTTTCAATGTCCAAAACGCTTGTTTAATATATTAGAATCGAAGTAGATAATTGCAATTGGACTCTATGCGAATAAGAAAATAATCAGACCTTATATTTGTCTTCATTTTGTACCTCGCTATCGCTCGGTATAAGATATTGACAATTATAAGGTCTGTCCATTTTCTAATTCAAATAGAGCCCGTTTGCAATAATTTATTTCTTAATCAAAATGGTCTCTGTCTTTATGTACAAATGCTCTGTTAATATGTTGGCTATAAGCTCACTGCTTACAGCCGATAGTTTATAAACGCAATGTTTATAAACCTTTGTCCAATACAACTTACATCATCCCTATATTACACAAATATACTACTTCTAATAACAAAATTATCTTATACCTTTGTCTTATATATTCACTCTCTATCTCCTCTATCACTGTATCCCTATGTATATATCTATCTATAATACTGCCTTTATATCTATAATCTCATTGATTAAAGAAAATAAGCCCGATGCTTATAAACCCTTATCCTTTATCCCTTTCTTCAGCAATATATATGTGTATAGTCTCTTTGACTGTATATCTAGTTTATAAGTCCCATGCTTATATCGAAAGTCAGTCCCTCGATGATAATAAGCATATCGGCCATCATATATTTATTTAAAGCGCTGGAGATAGTCGTTGATGGTTGCGATGCCGCCATCCGAGATGAGATTATTGAGGAGGGCCTGCCACTGAGGGGTCCTCTTGCTCTTGACGGGGTCGGAGCTGGGGGCTTCTTTTTGCGAGTCACTCTATGAACGACGTGGTCTACGGCTTTCGTCGCTCCCTTCTCCAAATGTTTCAGAGCTGCATTGGAAGCGACGCGCACGGCCTTGCTTCCCAACGTCTTCGCGGTGGAAGAGGTCAGTACTCGTCCGACCAGACTGGTGATGATATCGAATAGTCCTCGTCCACCGACTGCACATCTCTGGCGATAACAGTGATTTACTACTTAGGGCATCCTTAATTTATTTACAAGAGCTTTCGATGAAGAATTAATTTCCGAAATGGCCATACAGCTCATTAAAATTATTGCAGTTGGAGTTTTCATATGTGTTGTGGTCTCATGTACATTTACTTCATATCCTTTTTTTTCTTTCTGCATATGCGCATTTCGACAACTTATGTCTCTTCAGTGCAGATAAAATCTAAACGTTTGGAAGACCATTAACCCAAACAAATTTAAAAACTGAAAGAGAAAAAAATAACCAATATGTTAGTATTCTAGTGCTGCTGATGAGGAATTAATGTCCGAAATGGCCATACAGCTCATTAAAATTATTGCAGTTGGAGTTGTCATATGTGTTGTGGTCTCATGTTCATTTACTCCATATCATTTCATGAAATATCTCGTACTCCTCCCGGCTGATATGGTTGTCTTCAGTATCACAATTTCGTTGCGCACACCATTATTCCCAGGCTGGTAGCGGCGGCGCAAAGATCGAGACCAGCATCTGGTCGAAGCATTTGGAATGCAAGACGGTCCCCTCTTATCTTTCTTATAGAGATACAAGACGATCTCCTTCCACTTCTTCCTTTTGCCGGCCTTGTAGAGTCCAAAATTGCCTTGGTTCATAGCACGCGATCTTTGTAGGATATCGCCAAAGGTGGTCAGGTCGTCAACCTCGAAACTTTCGGGATGCTTCATGACCTTGAGCTGCCATAGGATTGGGGTACCCCTATAGCGCTCGAAGTCGACAATAATATCGAAAGTGACGGGTAGACTGCCAATGATGATGGCGACGTTTTCCACTAGCAATCCAAAGGTATGATCTGCTTTGGGAGTCATACTGAGCTGAAGATAATGGGTTGCTCGCGGACCGAGGTTAGTATTCAGTGCTTGCTCTATTAAGCGTTGGTTGTGGTCGCCCTCGGCGGCAGGGCAGGCATGAGGCATGCAGCGGGTAGGGCAAAGGCAGGGCATCGATCATTTTGGTGATCTGGGAAGCGGTATCCTTTTGTGCCTCTAATAATAATTTCACCTGCCCGGGACCAACCCCAAAACGCGCTTGAATGCAGATTGTATCTAAAACATTGGTCGATGCCTATCAACTGAGTGGATAAAGCCGCCTTTAACCTTGATCTTTACTATTCCAAGCATAAGGATACGGCTGCACGCATTCGATCTGCGATAAGACGATGACAGCCTCCCTCCATGCCATTCCTAAATACTGTGGGCGAAAGCATTGAGCGTTGCATCAGACCTATCGAAGGTACCAAGGCACGATTCGGGCTGGGCGTGAGGGGAAAAAGTAAGATGGTCGGATAAGCTCTTTGAAGAGCTGCATTAGCCAGTCCGACACAAATTCCAGAAGCGTTGCGTGCTGGTAGGAGAGTTGGACGAGACCTGAGCCGCTGATTTCGTAGATAATAAGCGCTTTCTTCCGAGATATTCATTGCTTCAAATACCTCTTGAGCATCATCGACATCTCCTCCAAGTACGGCGTGTTGGTGCCGCTCAAGGATAAGAAAGGTGCGACGGTGCGCGATGCCTTCCGGACCGTTTTTAAGGATCTCAAGCCCGAGAAGCTATGGACCGATAAGGGCACAAAATTTTATAATCGTGAGATGAAAAATCTACCCCGGAAGCACAACGTTGATCTCTACTCCATCGAGAACGAAGAGAAATTGAGCGTGGTGGAGAGCTGGAATCGTACCATGAAGGAGTAAAAGTTCTCGACCAATTCTACGCGCACCTACCTCCACATCTTGGACGATCTCTTCTGCCAGTATAATACCACAGAGCTGACTCCCATCGCTGCCAGCAAGAAAGAGCACGAGGCTAAGGTCATCTGGAATCTTTACGGAGATCTCCCACCCATGCAGCTGCAGCGATTCGACGTCGGCGATAAAGTCAGGCCCATCAAGAAGAAGGGTACTTTCGAGAAGGGATATACTAGACGGAAGAAGTCTTCAACATCTTTCAGGCCCTAGCGACGCAACCACAAACCTATCGCCTCAAGGTCTTCTACAACGACAAGGAGATCAAGGGATCCTTCTACGAGTCTGGGCTGCAGCGTTCTGAACGTTTTTCGAATCGAGAAAGTCTTGCGACAACGAACAACAGTGGCGTTCAGGAGGCCTACGTAAAGTGGAGAGGATATCTCAAAACCTTCAATTCATGGATCAAAGAGTCCGACTGGCAATGATCCCAACAAGCTTTTCGGTCCCTCGAATGAGTCCAGAAAGTCTTGCTTTACGCATGCTTCAGCTCGAAGAAGAGCTTAAATGCGTCTAGATCCGCCTGAAGGCGGCCGTAAATGGTTTTGGTGGTACGTTCAATATCAGTCCGGGGGAGTGTTAGAATTAGCACGTGAAACTTTTATATGTAATCAAATCGCCATTGGTCGAGACGCACTCTGACTTATAAACTTCTACGGTCATAAGCTTTTTTGTTAGGTCTTTAAGGGATGCTTCGTACTCGCTTGGCATCCACTTGATGATCATGTACATCTGCTTAACTTCTGAATCTAGCTTGTTCACGTCTTACTTACCGTCTTTCAGCTGCTGGTAGACCCATTTCTTCGTCACGGCGTCCGAGCTTTCCCGCGGCAATCCAAGACTGGTGATGCAATGATCGTTCATATCAGACGGGCAGGCATACGTTTCCCCGAGTGCGATCCAAACTAATCCATTTATCTATAGTCCGAATATCTACCCCTCGAGCGTCCGACCTTTAAAAAAAAACTTCACTACGTGCAAGCAATAGTGCCATGCAGACCACGTCACCACACGAAGCTGAAGCCCATCGGTATTATATCGAATCTACGGCCTCAAATAGTCAATGATCTCGTTGGATAGAGGTAGGCCTTAAGGCGAAGTGTACGTAATTCAACGCCTCTAGCGGATGGCGGGAGAAATAACGTGCGTCGTTAGTAACGTCATGAATGAAAAAATGGACGGCATCGAAATGTTGTCGAGATCAATGGTATCGTGAAGGGTCTATTGACTTGAAATTTCAATAGAAATGTATAAATAAGTCCAGATAGTTTAGAAATTGTCCAGACAGTATAATGAGACTGGTCAAAGATTTTGGAACTGTTAGTGCTGTTATAAACATTGAAATGTCATGTTCATTGTTTTCAGAGATTCAGATTAAGGTGTTGATTTATTCATAGAGTATCGTATTGGTTGACACAGATAACAGGATAATAAAGAGAACGAGGGAGAATAACAGATATGTTCCAGACCAGACCATTCGCGTACGGTCCGACCGTATGCGCATACTCATACATTATGTGTACGGTGTGGATCGAGCCGAGTAGACCATTTCGGTATGATGACCGTATGGGTATCTCAATAAATTCCTTAATAAACTATAATGCAAAAGGAAAACGGTCCATTAAAATGTTTGTTTGCAGGTACAAGTATTTCTTTGTCCATGCCGCCACGAACTGCTAAAAACTTCTCTTTTAGATACTGTCGAAATCTGTCAACTTGTCCACGTTTTCAAACATTTCATATTTCTCTTTGCTTTTCATTTGTTATCAACTGATTCAACTTATCCAAAATGAATTGAATTTGTCTTCCAAGGAGATTTTTTTAAAGTTTACAACTAAACATAGGTTTAATTGAAGAAAAGAAAAAAACAGTTCAAGATGAACCAAAATCACATACATAACATATATGAACTGGCAATTACATCTCTGCTTTTGTT
Source organism: Modiolus philippinarum (assembly GCA_002080025.1). Lineage (NCBI taxonomy): Eukaryota > Metazoa > Mollusca > Bivalvia > Mytilida > Modiolidae > Modiolus > Modiolus philippinarum. Next base: position 95,454 of record MJUU01053665.1, read on the forward strand.
CAATTAGATATTCACATTATATAGCCCGAACGTACGCGTACGGTCCAAATATGCGTATGGTCCGGAACATATATAAGATGGTGGATAATTCTCAATAACCAGTTGTAATTTTTTAGCCGAATTTGAATCCTTCTCATTTAAAATTTAAAACGGTTTGCTGAATAAAAAACTCAAACACATTAACAAGAAAAATACAAGAAAAAACTGAATGTATCAATAAATACCGAAATTACTGTAAATTTAGTACCAAAGTTATTGTCATACTAATGCCGAAGTTATTGTAAATTTATTTCGGAAATTACTGTAAATACTGTTTATTTATTTCGGATATTACTGTTTAAATTTAGTACTAAAACCGCCTATTTGTACTGTAATTTTAGTACCACATATAGTTATTGTACAGTAAATTTTGCACTGAAGTTGCTGTTATGAAGTTACATATTCAGTTCGGAAAATAACTGTTAATTTAGTTAGGAATTTAATAGTAATTCAGTTCGGGAATGAAAGTTAATGTAGTTCGGAAATTACTGTAAATTTAATTACTGCCATTTATAGTTAATCTTAATTTTGTACCGAAGCTTTTGTAGCTTCTGTATGTTCTACTATCAAAGTTGTGTTTAATTTAGTACCGAAGTTAATTTAAGTTTGAGGTGGTGAACAGGTGGGTGACTTTCTCTTTACTCCCGTCCCATTCAGTCTCCTTTAGCCCGCCCCATCTCCTTTCTTATGGTCTCCCTTTACTATGTCCGCCCTCTCAAATTGGTTCCGAAGTTATTGTGAATCTAGTATCGAAGTAATACCTGATATACATGTGTATTTACCTTATTTTTGTGTTTTCTTTTTTTTCTCTTTGCATTTGAGTGTAATTATGTGTTTAGTTTATTTTTTACAGCCATGGACCAACTTTGCATTTAAGAAATAGATTATTGCAAGCGAGCTCTATGTGAATCAGAACATGGGCAGACCTTATATTTGTCAATATTTTATACCTAGCGATAGCTATAATATAAGGTCTGCCCATGTTCTAATTCGCATAGAGAACACTTGCAATAATCTATTTCGATTCTAATATATTTAACAAAAGTTTTGAACATTCGAAGCGGCTCGTAGAGAGCAATATTGGGTTTTGCACTAGAATTGAAATATGTCGGAAAACTGCATACAAACACACATAAACGGACATAGAGAAATCTATATTTGTTGTTTGATTAATACAAGTGGCTCATAAGCTTATGAATTAATACAAATAATCTGTTATAAAACATATAAAATACGGATATTTTGAAATCAAAGCGGGTATAAATGTGACCTGGTTGTATTTCTGATTGATATGACTGCTTAGTTGTGTTATTTTTGAAGCCAAAAAAAAAGAAGAAAAGAAAGGGAATAAAACTCATATTTATAATTTTATTAACGTTAAAAATTAAAAATTTTATATTTAAACCGTAGAGCAGGATATGCAACATAGATAAGATTTCATAACAACAACACATTCGTTGCTAGGTTACGGTTATAGGAAAAAGAAGGGAAACGGGGAATGTGTCAAAGAGACAACGACCCAAAGGGGAGTAACAACAACTCAAAGCCACCATAAGATCTTCAATGAACGGTTAGGAAACCCCACACCCAACGGCAGGTCGGAGTTGGCCCCTAAATAAAGAGTAAACAAGTTCAACGAAATAAATATCATCCTAGACTCCCATAGACATAAAGTGAACTAATTAGAAAACAAACAAGACACACAAAGGCATACCCGATAATAAATTTCCTGACGTAGGACAGGCGCAAACCTGCTGCGGTGGGATTAAACTAGTTTTATTGGGCCCAAACCTTCCCCCTATAGCCAATGTGATAAATAAAAAAAAAAACAATCGTAACAATAGTAAAATTCAGTTGGAAACAGGACTGAGTCAATTGGGAAAAATGAAACTAAAAGAAGTAAATCTACGGACATAAACATGAAATCACAAGAAACTACTAGCAGTTAACTGACATGCCAGCTCCAGACCCATTACCATTATGTCAATTTCAGTTCCGAGTCTTAAATTTAATAACTGTTGTAAATTTCTATTATTGATATTATTTGATGTGGATTTTTGGTGATTCTTTATTTAAAACTTTATTTACACAAAAATAAAATGAATATTGAGTGAATAAAATGTATGGTAAAATTGTACATTACGAATGGCCTTTTGTAAAAAAAAATATACGCATGTGCTAAAAAATATAGTAGGAATAAGAACATAGCTGCAAAATATTCATCTTCTTCGGTAATGGGCCCGGATCCGGAGTATCTGGAGGTGTGAAACAAATTCGATTTACTGTTTCGTTACTTGCATTTTTCGGCATAGTTCGGGATAGCCCTATTTAAAGACTGGAAATTCGGAATGAAAATGCTATAGGGCTACGGGATTGGCATGCTTTTAGCCACTAGAATCTGGATTGTCATTCCGAGCTTAACAGGATTCGCAAAAATTTGTTTCTTGCATACAGAAGGTTAAGACAAAAACTTCATTATACTTGAGGCAAACTTCATTATACTTGTTCAACTGGACCAACAATAAAAGGAGTTCATTTACAAACAATATACCTCATTTTGAACATTTGTAAAATATATAATTTTTGACCAGGATGTTGTCACAAAATATGTTCGGAAAATCGGAATTTGCTAAATTCAAAAAGAGCAAATCTGAATGAGAACCCCTCTCCCCCAACTCAACCTCAATGTATGGAAAATGGAAATAGGAAATAGACGGGGGTTATAGATTCACTATACAGTCGTGATTTTCTTTGACATTTGAATTTAAAACAAAAAAATCGGAACAGATGTGTACAGAGGTATGGCCACTTTCCCGTGAAATTAGTTCATTAAGAATGCCAGTTTTGCGAATTCGTAATATCTTCTCCAAAACTGTTTAAACATGTCATCTGTTATATTCACTATGAAAAAAAAAAATTCAAATACATTTTCATACATTCAGATAAAAGATCCAGCTCCTGAACTTGTCACTTGAATGGAATTTTGACAGATTTTGACAATTTTTGTAGGTTTTTGTTAAAATTCGTTGTACAGCACCTTCAGAACCAAACTAAACTAAGTGCCATTTTAAAAAGAAAATGCTAAACCACCGCATCAAAAATTGGTTTGGGTTCTCGATGTCCTTCGGGTAGTATCATCATCACTAATACTGTAAAATGGCATAGAAACGGATACAAAATAGGAAAAATGAAAGGATATGGAGTGAATGTACATGTGACAAAAACGCACACGATACATAGAAAACTCCAGTTTATCAAGGACAGGGCTTTTATTCCTGTCTTCATCTTGATGTCGCCTGAGGGTCTTCAACTAGAGGTGAACAATATTCACCCCCTTACAGTCGTGTTAGACTGCTAATATGTCAGAAAACATCCAAGTGTGACATCATTGGAAGCCCATGTATCATAGACCACCTAACACGATTTTCGAATATATTTGGCCTTATTTTCAAAATGGTCCAACAAAGGAACAAAATTCACGGATAAATGGCAACACTTTTCAGTATCGCCATCTGGAAGAGAGGCTGTTTGTCATAATTCCAATTTCATATAAATTGATGCAATGTGCATTTTACTACATTTTTTAAAATATAAATTTTGATACAATAGCACGGCGCAAATAGATAATAAAATTCGATATATTGGAAATTTATATATATAATTAATAAGTACGGTATGTAATAATCGAACTAAAATTTCTTGTACTACAACAGTTAATTGTGGCAATCGCATCAGAAGATCTGTTAATTTAAGTCTTATTTGTAATTTTCAAATAAATGTTGGTGTTTATAAAAAACGACAACAGTCTGCTGAAGTCTGCAAACGCCAAAAAATAATAATCGTTAGTGCCATACGTTACAATAAAAAAGCGACGTCTTCAGAAACGTCGCCGGAAAAACGCATTTTTTACATTAAAATCCATCATTCAAAGCGATATATCTTGAAAACGAGCACGGTTGCTAAGGACTTTCTTAACATCAATGCATTCGAAATTCATTTTTGAATAAAATGTCAATTTTACAAAAAAATTGTTGGATAAATAAATTTGCATTCACGATTTAAGTAAATGTACCTTCCGATCTGAACGATTTTTCCCTATATATCCATTGTAATTTAAGTGTATCATGAAGCAAACTTCAAAAAGTCATATCTAGAAAACTAAAACGATGACCCCCAAATTTTTTTCGATTTTCCGGCTTATATTTCCAAGTACTAATTGTATACAAAATCGTTGGAGTAGTTAATTACGTACACTTCGCCTTAAGGATCAAAGTGGATTTTGAGTTATCCACGCTTATGTCAGCACGTCCAGGGGGCATCGCGATCGGCGTGATTCAGGATGCTATAATCAATGGAGTGTGGTTTGGGTAATAGGGCATTGCACCTGAATACACCTCTGAATTGAGGGATTATCATGGCCTTGGCAGCTTCCTCCAACTCTAGATTCGAGAGGGGCTTGTGGGGGAGGAGGATAGCGTGAACTCGTATGTTACTCATTTATTTAGGTATGGACATTCACATCCGTTAGAGCCTACAAAGTGCCGAGAGCCTACAAAGTGCCTAGGAGGAGGGATAGGCATCCGCACCCGTCAGAGCCTACTAAGTGCGGAAAAGGTGGAATGGGCATCCGCACCCCTCAGAGCATACCAAGTGGAGAGGGGATGGTTTCACTTCAATTGCGGGCTTCAGGGATTCGATAGAGTCCGTTCGCGAGGATGCTGATGCCGTCGGGAGGATGTGACGCTTGTCGTCATTAGTGGAAAGCGCGATCTTATTGATCTCCTCGGCGTAGATCTGGTGGAGATAGCTCCGGATGATATTCATAGGACGATGGGTCATATTCATCGGACGATGGGTCATTTGCTGTGCGTCAAGGTATCGCTTTAAGTCCTCGAAGGCGATGCAGAGCTTGATGACGCTCTTTGTGATTCCTTGGTGACTTCTTTCGCATTCTTGGTTGCCTGATCGTCATCCAACTTGAAGGCGTATAGCTTCGCCCAGAGCCCAACGAAATCGGTCATGATCTTGCCGCCGAACTCGTCCTTGAATACCCCGAGGACTTTCTTGTTCTTGCCGATGGGGATGCCGGAAGGATGCTCAACGGGGAGGTTGATGTATCGAATTTGGCTTCGACGTGCAGGGCGTCGTCGGTCTGGATCTCATAGCTAGGCAAAGCTGTCTGTGTCGGTGAATAGCCGGACCTTGCTGCTGTACATCTTCCTCATGAATCCATAGTTGAAATCGTACATGAATAGCTTCAAAATATACAAGATGCTTACTCCCAGGTAGATCGGCTTATCAATCTTCAACTTGAGCTTCTTCATTAGGACGGCTGCTTGATTCTTGATGAAGACCACTCGACGATCGAAGTTGGGCTTGGCCATGAGCTTTAAGTATTTATGAAATGATATGGAGTAAATAAACATGACCCCATATCACATATAAATGAGCTGTACGTCCATTTCGGATATTCATTCCTCATTAGTAGCACTTGAACCAAAACAAAGGAAATCCATAATTTCGAAAAAATGTTTAAAATGCATAAAACCAAACGAAATCCGAATAAACAGTTATATCAAATACAGCTAAGGACAAAACTACGATGGAGTGAGTTGAACCTTAGGTATTAGAATTTACATAAATTCGGAGAACAGTAATTGAAAAAAATTTACACATGAGATATTATCTCATGTACAAGTACATCATATCTTAGAAAAATAAAGAGCACACATCTCGAACACGGAGAATTGTTTTACCAACTCTACACTGCATTAAAAGACAAACTCCTGTATTAAATGTAGCGAAAAGATATGGAGTACATGAACATGAGACCGTAACACATATGTTAACTCCAACTGAAATAATTTTGATGAGCTGTCCGGCCATTTCGGAAATTAATTCCTCATCAGCAGGACTTGAACCAATACAAAGGAAATCCGTAATTTCAAAAAAAAATGTTTAAATGCATAAAACCAAACGAAATCCGAATAAACAATAATATCAATTATAGCTAAGGACAAAACTACGATGTAGGGAGTTAAACCTTATGTATTAGAATTTACATAAATACAGAGAACAATAATTGAAAAAAGTTTACACATGAGATATTATCTCATGTACAAGTACACCATATCTAAGAAAAGTAAAGAGCATACATCTCTAACACGGGGAATTAATTTACCAACTCCACACTGCATTAATAGACAAACTCCTGTATTTAAATATTTTACGAAAGGATATGGAGTAAATGAATCTGCTTCTCGAAGGTGACAAGCTTGACGTCTACGCGCTCCCGGATATTCTCCATGGTCTTCCCAAAGACTTAGTTGACCATCAACATGAACACATCCTTTTCGGAGTATATATCTATGATATAAATATTTTCTCCGGTTGCCATCTCTGCAAGAAGGACTAAGTGCACTTTCAATCCCTTCTTTTTTGGCGAAAGCATCTGAAATGGTGGTGGAGATTGTGCTTCAACTTAACTTGAGAAACGTGGCTACATGTACGTCATGCGGCTTCAAAGGTTTGATTACTACTGTGCCAAATACGTCATTCAGAGCTTCCCGCCAATCGGTGACCTTGTTCTCATACTTGACCGGGGCGTTTTTGATGTCCTCCTCCATCAGCTTGATCAGATCGTCTCCCTTGAGCTTAGAGTATTAGTACTTGGTGATGCCACTTTTATTTGCTAACGCTTTCTGCTGTTTCTTACTGAAGACTTCCTGGCTGGTAAATTTACGTGTGGTTTTCTCCTTGATTTAATAGTTTCATCAAGGCCTCTTTGTTTTCCGGCTAACCATGACACACCTCAAACCCTCATCCATAGCAATTTGACGGAGGGTCTTCATGGTCTCTTTGACCACCATCTTACCTGGGACGGGGAAAGTATCATCCTCTTCCCTCTCGCTTGGTTGCCTATTATGCAAATCAACCTGACAAATCTTTTGTAGCTTTATGGAAAAAAGGTAATTTTCTGCATACATTATTTTTAAATAGGAAATTAAATTAAGATTAGTAGTAGAGTAAGATACAGCAAATAATCATAACAGATTTATATTTAGATTTTTAAAATTTGCGTTTGTCTAAAAATCCGACTTACAACATGCCAGGTTACGTGCTAACACAGGTTGATTAACAAATTCCAGCCCTTACTAAATATTGTTTCCGGAATTTATATTAAATTTAACTTATTTTGAATACCTCAATCAGTAATAAAAATATTTATTGAGACGTTTAAGCTTAAAACACAGCTCCTCAGTATTCATCGAATGAACGTCAATTTATGTCAAAAGTGACGTCACAAATTCTGACGAAATGTTTATTAACGTTTGAATTTGCTAAGTAATAAAATAATTTGCTATTTTATCCATTTTTATGATTTGAAATGCTGAAAATCATAATATTATTCTTTTTTTTTCTTTTTTTACTGATTGACCTTTGACCCCTAATTTATCCCTCTTTCTTCCTCATTTGATTTTTACGATACGCATTTTTGAAATATACACAATCTAAGCTTTTCAAAGAGGAATAGATGTCGAATAGGGTATGTGGGTCATTCAAATCTTAAAATGCCTGGTCTACTATTACACCCATTCTCCTGCGGGACGACTTGCCTACTAGCGAATACATATGCAATTTTTGTATTAAACATATACTCAATACGGAATGCCGTCCGTTCGCATCTGGCCGTTAGGATGGGGGTCTAATGCGGGATTTCCCCCTTGAAAAGGCTAGGTGCGGTAGAAGCCCCCTTTTCATACTACTCCTGTCATAGAATCCTGACTGCCCTCTCCGAGAAAAAAAAATATCAGTCTCTATGACAGGTCAGAGCAGTCACAAATCGGTCAGGGCTCTATGTCAGATCAAGTCGTGGCTCTAACCAGTTCTTAAATTAAGTGAATGAGAACCGAACCGTCAGTCTGAAACGAACAATCCAAGGTCAATGGCAACATCGGAAAAAACAAATAAACAAAGACATAAAAAAAGAAAAATGAACACTCACATGCAAAAAGTAAACAGCACGGACCAAATAAAAACCATGACTGAGATCAGGTCAACCGGTAGAGTAAACATCTTTTGCTTCTTATGAGACACTC
>MJUU01053665.1:105276-120748 GCA_002080025.1 Modiolus philippinarum
CCGAGTCAGAGACTACCTAATCTTGCCCGAGGCCGTGTGAGATTTACTCTTTCTCGCACACATTCCCGTGTTTGATTTGTTTTCTCCCCTGCCAACAAGATGCTCAGTTACTCATTTTGACATTGGACATCATGTTTCGTACTATAAAGCATAACGTTGGATTTCTGTTGACACTAAATAATTCAAAACATATTACATTGCACAATTATTTACTTGGCTTACTCTGGCTTTTCGTTTGTGTTTACTTTTACACTGAAATCGTTGATCTGAGATTTGACCTTCCCGACTTTTGTTTACTTACGGGAGTTACGTCCCCTTTTTAGGACGTCATACCATTTGAGCGGGATTTTTTAATGTTGAGTATTACGCTATTTTTAGAATTATAATATGTGTCAAGAGTTAAAGACACAGTTTTATCAGTCGACGTCGTTGGAAAATAAGAAAGAACAAGAAGACAACTGCAATTTGAATGTCAAGCGGAAACAAAAACCGCGAGAAAAAGATCGTGTAAGTGCTCTCACCAAGGTGGTTGAGTGAGACGCAAAATGGGTGGGCGAGACAAAATGAATAGGCGAGTTTCCAATTGGTGAATTTTCCTGGAAAATTTTGACGTCACAATATAGATTTTTGGACGTCACAATGTAACGTGACGCAATTTACTCCGATTGACCTCAGGTCAATCGGGGCAATTCATTCATAAAACGAAATTGGAAATTCGTCTATCGAGCACAAGGAAATCTCACAGACCCATGGGCAAGATTAAGGTTGTCTCTGACGAGGCTTTGCCGAGTCAAAGACTACCTAATCTTGCCCGAGGGTGTGTGAGATTTACCTTGTCTTGCATCCGTGTTTGATTTATTTTCTCACCCTACCAACACGAACGGACGATATTGCTCATTTGGACATTGGACACCGTGTTCCGTACTATCAAGCGTAATGATGGATGTATATTGACACTAAATAACTAAAAACAATACATTACACAATAGTAGTATAACGGGTTACCTCAGACCACTTTTGGCGAGGAGCCCCATAGTGCATTTTTTGTAAAATATTTTCATTTTCCCCTAATTTTCCCTAAAATATGCAAATGAGTTCAGGAGCGAATTTTTGTGCTAGGTGTTGTCACTTGTTTTGCCTACTGGTCTCGTCTTTATCCAAACTTTGACCTTGCTTTTACCCTAACCCTAATCTATTTTTTACTACACCTTAACCATTGTCTCAAGAATCCTTTTGTTATAGTGTGTCATTGACCTTTGACATCGTCCTGAGTAATTTGCCTTTGGCTTTGACTTCACCAGTTCATATTTAGTCACTGGTCTCGCCCTACCTCTATCCAAGGTACTTTCTTTGGTCTCGCCTTCTACTTTACCTTCTACTTTGGTCTCGCCCTACTTCTGTCCATGTCCACTGGTCTCGTCTTTATCCTAACTTTGCACTTATCCTTGTACTAACCCTAACTTTTCGGTTGTTAGATCAGTACTGTTGTCTTTGTTCATGGCTTACCCTAACCCACCTAACCTTAACCTTTATTTTGACCCTGGTCATTGTGTTTTATATGTTATGTTCTCTAAGTCATACTTTAACCCTTGTTCTAAGTTTCCACTCTAACCCTAGACATTATGTATTATATATTATTTATGTTGTGTTCTTTCAATCCTTATACATTCGTTTCTTGATTTTGTTGTCTTTTGTTCATGACTAACTCTAACTATCTTTTTTTAGTGTCTTCTGCTTTTATTAATGCTATTATTCCTTTATCCAACCTCTTACCCTAACCTAAGTTGCTATGGCAACTTTTATTTTTTCTTTATTTGTTTGTTTTTGGTTGCTGTTTAATATCTCTCTTTTATGTTACTCTAACCTAAGTTGCTATGGTAACTTTTATGTTTTTTATTTGTTTGTTTGTTTTTTGTTTGTTTTCTTTTCTTTGTTAGATCTTCTACACATATCTCATTAGGCAGTGAAATAAACAGGATATTAACAGATATACATTTTATTTTCTCCGTCAAATAGGCAAACACGGGTCGGGGAACATCCACATGTTTCCTTTACAATTTAAAATCCATAAGGTAATGTACAGTAATCAGTCATGATGACTCTTTTGTCAAACACTAATCTGTTATCTTTTTTCTGGTTGACGGTAAGTAGTTTGAAATTGTCTCTAATGGTTTTGAAGTCATCTTTCACAGTTTTTACAATGTCTTTTCTGTTGTTAGATCAGTAATGTTGTGTTTTTTCATGACTAACCCTAACCATTCTTTTTATTTTAGTTTTATACCTCCATAGTTACTTTCCATCTTCAATCTTGCTTGAGTTATCTCCCTTTTATGTCTAACCTAAGTTCCTATGACAACTCTATATTCATTCATTATTTATTTTCGAATATTATTCTAATATTCTCGTGTTGTCCCCCTATTACCCAACTTCTAACCTTAACCTAAGTTGCTATGACAACTTTTATTTTTATCATTATTTATCATTTTATTGATTATATTATTATTCATTTCTTTTATTCACTTACTTTTTATTATTTTACATTATTTTACTTTGTTATCATTACTATTTATTTATTTATTATCATAACCAATATCTATTATATTTATTTATCTTATTTATAATTCTTTTTAAATATTTTTTTATTATATTATTTTATTTCTTTTTTTTAAAATTATCTTATCATTTAATTCCTTGATGTATTTATTTCATTATTCTTTTTAATATTATTTTATCATAATTTATTTTTTTATCATTTTATTATTATTATTCGTACTGATATTTATTATATTTATTATTTTTATTTATTTATTATTACTTTTATTATTATATTTATTATATTAATTTATTTATTACATTTCTATTTTATTTTATGTATTTATCTATTATTTTATTTCAATTATAAATATTTTATTATTTATTTATTTATATTCTTATTTAATAATTTCCTTTTTGTTTATTTCATTTATTATTTCTATTATTTTTATTATTATTTATTTTTTTTATTTACATTACTTTAGAATTTAATTCTAATATTTTTAAACTATTGGAGTTCTCTCCTTTTTTATCCTAACCCTAATCCTATGCTTTAACGTTACACTTATTTTGGTACTGACCCTAACTTTTCTGTTGTAAGAATCACATTAACCCTATGTATATAACCCTAACCCTTATACATATAACAGTAACCATAATCTTATGTATATAACACTAACCCTTATGTATATAATCCTAACCCTAATGTGTATAACCATAACCCTTAAATATAATTCTAACCTATGTATATAACTCTAACCCTTATGTATATAACAGTTACTCTAACCCTAATGTTTATAACATTAACCCTTATGCATAACCCTAACCCGCTATATATAACTCTTATCCTAACACTTATGTAATAACACTAACCCTTGTGTAAATAACACTAATCCTTACGTATATAACCCTAACGCTATTGTATATAACAGTAACCCTAACCCTTATATATAGAACAGTAACCATAACCTTCACTTCAAACATTAACCCTAACCCTATAACAGTAACATTACCACTGATGTATATAGCAATAGATCAACATGAACTGATACAACATATGAATGTGAACACCGAACAGAAACATTGAAACATCAACATAATCTGACGCAAGATATGTAAACATGTGAACATTGATACGAATATTAACACCAAATCATAAGCATAAGTTAAATAAGACTATAAAGTGATATTAAAACATATAAACATATGAATATTAACACTGATGTGAACCAAAAATTATAAACAGAAACGTTTATATATCAACATAAAGTAATATAAACTATGGGACACAAATTGATATTGAATCAATTTGAACAACAAATACAAACATAAAGATAAATATGAAGTGATACAACATATGAATGTGAACACCAAATACGAACAGAAACATTGAACTATGAACATTAAACGACGCATGATATGTAAACATATGAACATTGATACGAATATTAACACCAAATCATACACCTAACGTTAAGTATGACTATAAAAAAATATGTAAACATATGAACATTAACACTGATATGAACAAAAATATAATCAGAAACATTGAAATATCAAAATTAAACGACATTCATATGAACTTTAATGATAAAACTGAAACATAACTTGAAATCTCCAATGAATTGACAAACATTATAACAATATATAGTCATTTATATGAAAAAACAAAAGACGACACTTAAAATATCAAGATCATATGATACAAAACATTATAGATTAACCACATTCATGAGAACTTGAATACCAAAACGCAACATGTAACATGAGATATGAACAAAAATACAAGGATTAATGTTAAAACATGAACATGAAATGATACAACATATGAATTTGAACACAAACACAACAGAACATGACAACTTAACAACATTAATGTAAGCTAAACAAAGAAATAACGTCAACTATGACAATGAATTAACACAGAACATGTAAATATATGAACATTAACACGAATGTGAACACCAAATCAGAAGCATAACGTCAGCTATGACTATGAACAGACACAAAACATCAATGACATTGATATGAACATAACGTTATCCATAACAATGAACTTAAAATAGCAAAACACAATGATATGAACAACAAATACAAATAAAAAAGTCTAAACATCAACATGAAGTGACACATCATATGAAAACAAATTGGCACTGGAGACAAAATGAACTAAATATAAAAGTATCAATGATAAAAAGATTACTTGAATTGTAACAACATATGAAAACATACTTATGTGAACAACAAATATAAACAGAAACGTATATATATCATAGGTAACACAAACTATTGAAACCTGTGAATGTGAACACCAAATACAAACATAAGGATAATTATTAAATGGTACAACATATGAATGTAAACACCAAATACGAACAAAAAAAACATTGACATATCAACATAAACTGACGCAAGATATGTAAACATATGAACATTGATACGAATATTAACACCAAATCATACAATTAACGGTAAGTATGACTATAAAGTGAAATAAAACATGTAAATATATGAACATTAACACTGATATGAACAAAAAAGTAATCAGAAACATTGAAATATCAATTTTAAACGACACAAGACATAAATGTTAACACAAAACGTTGACTACGAACACAAATACAACAAAACATGACAACATAATGTAAACTTGACATGAAAACGTAAGATGAAACGTTAAATATCAACATAATTACAACAAAACATGACAACATAATGTGAACTTCACATGAAAACATAAGTTGATAAGTGAAATATGAACACAAATACAACAAAACATAACAACATAATGACATTGATATGAACTGTTACATGAAAATATAACATGAACTGACAAAGACTATTGAAACAAATCGATGCTGATGACAATATGTACATCAATACATGCATAGATGTTAAAAGATAAACATAAAGTAATACAAACTGTGAACACAAATTCATATGACAGACAATGTTAACACAAACCACAAAACATAACGTTAAGTATGAACACAAGCACAACAACAGATGACAACAAATGCAAACTTGAACACCAAAACACAATATGAAATGTAAAATATGAACACAAAGACAACAATACATGACAACATAAAGACATGAACTGTTACATGAAAACATAACAAGATACATTAAACATGAACAATAACACAATAAAACATCATACCTGAACCATATTCATGTGAACTGTTACATGAAAACTTATTATAATATGTTAAATATGAACATAAATGCAACAAAGTTGAAAAATAAATCTAAACATATATTTGAAAACACAACATTACACATTAAACATGAACATTATTACAACAAATTATGAAAAGAAATGCAAACTTGCACATGAAAATACAAACTGAAACGTTGAATATCAAGATTTCGTGACGCAAAACATTAAACATATCGATGACTTTAACACAAAAACACAATATGAAATGTAAAATATCAACATAATTACAACAAATTATGAAGATAAATGCAAACTTGACATGAAAACGTAAGATGAAACGTTAAATATGAACACAAATACAACAGACGCGAAAACTTATTGATATTAATTGAAACAAAACTTAAATAAACCATTAAAAAGTTGTAAAGAATGATACAATCACATCAAAATATGTAAACAAATCGATAATAAAGACAATATGAACAATAAATACAAGGATAAATATTGAAAGATCCACATTAAGTGATACATTAGTAGTTAGTTTAAAGTATCTGGGTGGTAAAAATGGCGATTTCATGTTATACCTCAAAACTTAAGGGTTACTCCAAGAAGTATATGAGCACAGTTCGGTTAGCATTTGACGTGGTGGTGCTGCCGGAAATTCCGTCACCGGAAATGACGTAGATCGGAAGTCACGTGACTAGAAGTCACGTTACCGGAAGCGGAAGTCACGTGACCGGAAGTATAACTTAATTACCTTGCGCATGCGCAAGAAAAGTGGGGATTTCCTTAAAATCTATTTATAGAACGGGGGAAACCCGAACTCGCTGAATCGATTGGTGCAAGTTTCGGAGCGTTAGCTCCGAGTGTAAACGAGATATCGGCCCTAAGCGGCCCTAAATCGGCCATAACCCTTATTATTACTACTATAGGCTGATCATATATGGATTTGATGTATCTTTAGGCTTCTAAATTGATTGGAATAGGTAGTTAAAGCCTAAAACCTTCTTTTTTTGATGATATAGGCCCTTAGAAATCAAAGATCGATCCCAAGTCGGCCCATAAGTCGGCATTAATCTATACTATTCGTACTATAGACCTATGATATATGTATTCGTGGTACATTTATAGTTCTAAAGCGATTAGTCAAGGTAGTTAAGGGCTAGGACGTACTGTTGTAGAGATATCGGCCCTTTGAAATCAGAGATCGGACCTCAGTCGGCCCTAAGTCGGCCTTAATCAATACTATTAGTACTAAAGACCTATCATATATGGATTCGGGGTATGTTGAAGCTTTTCAATCGTTTAGTCACACTGTCAAGTTGATATATGTTACCTTTAAGAACTCTCGTTCATTACGAGATTTTACGTTATTTCATTTTATCTCGATGTTTTGTTGCGTTTGTGTACATAATTTTTGTGTTTCGATGCACAAGTTCATATTTTGTTGCGTTTGTTTTAAGTTTTGTTGTATTTCTGTTCAATTGCACGTTTCATAATGTATTTTAGTGTAAAAGTTTACATTGGTTTTTAGTTTTATCGTATTTCTGTTCACATTTCATGTTTCAGTTTGTGTTTTCATGTTCAAGTTTACATTCATTTTCATCATTTCGAGTATTTCTGTTCCTATTTCTTGTTGCATATCGTGTTTTCAAAGAATGTATCGCAATTTTGTGATCTTTATTGGCCTTTTGCTGCTGCTGCCACCACCACCACCACCTACACAGTCATAGCCCACCACCACCACCACCATAGACTATCATCCCTCCACCACCACCCAGATACCTTTTAACCACCACCACCATCTAGATATCCTCACCACAACCACCACAACCACCTACACAGGCATAGCCCACCACCACCACCACCCAGATACATTAAAATCACCATTTTACCATTACAATACCATGAAATATTCCCTTTACTAACATGAAATCGCCATTTTTACCACCCAGATACTTTATACTAACTACTAATGTATCACTTAATGTGAATCTTTAAATATTTATGCTTGTATTTATTGTTCATATTGTCTTCATTATCGATTTTTTACATATTTTGATGTAATTGTATCATTCTTAACAACTTTTTAATGGTTTATTTAAGTTTTGTTTCCATTAATATCAATAAGTTTTCGCGTTTGTTGTATTTGTGTTCATATTTAACGTTTCATCTTACGTTTTCATGTCATGTTTGCATTTATTTTCATAATTTGTTGTAATTATGTTCATATTTTACATTTCATATTGCGTTTTTGTGTTAAAGTCTTCATAAACATCGATATGTTTAATGTTTTGCGTCACGAAATCTTGATATTTAACGTTTCAGTTTGTATTTTCATGTACAAGTTTGTATTTCTTTTCATAATTTGTTGTAATAATGTTCATGTTTAATGTGTAATGTTGTGTTTTCAAAAATATGTTTAGATTTATTTTTCATCTTTGTTGCATTTATGTTCATATTTAACATATTATAATAAGTTTTCACGTAACAGTACACATGAATATGGTTCATGTATGATGTTTTGTTGTGTTATTGTTCATGTTTAATGTATCTTGTTATGTTTTCATGTAACAGTTCATGTCTTTATGTTGTCATGTATTGTTGTCTTTGTGTTCATATTTTACATTTCATATTGTGTTTTGGTGTTCAAGTTTGCATTTGTTGTCATCTATTGTTGTGTTTGTGTTCATACTTAACGTTATGTTTCGTGTTATGTGTTAACATTGTCTGTCATATCAAATTGTGTTCACAGTTTGTATTACTTTATGTTTATCTTTTCACATCTATGCATGTATTGTTGTACATATTGTCGTCAGCATCGATTTGTTTCAATAGTCTTTGTCAGTTCATGTTATATTTTCATGTAACAGTTCATATCAATGTCATTATGTTGTTATGTTTATTGTATTTGTGTTCATATTTCACATATCATCTTATGTTTTCATGTGAAGTTCACATTATGTTGTCATGTTTTGTTGCAATTATGTGGATACTTAACGTTTCATCTTACGTTTTCCTATCAAGTTTACATTATGTTGTCATGTTTTGTTGTATTTGTGTTCGTAGTCAACGTTTTGTGTTAACATTTATGTCTTGTGTCGTTTAAAATTGATATTTCAATGTTTCTGATTACTATTTTGTTCATATCAGTGTTAATGTTCATATGTTTACATGTTTTATAAAACAACGGCAGTAGAATACCGAAGGAACAAAGGGGTGAAATTCACAAGAATCGAAGTCCAAAGACAGGGAAAAAACGAGAACACAGAAAACAATGACGTTAGACACAAAAACAATGACGCCAGACAGACACAAAGCACAGAACCAGAAACCACAACATTCAGAACAAAGGCACTCACAGTGTGAACTCCAGTGAAACTGAGAGTGACATCAGGTGCTCCGGAAGGGTAAGCATGTCCTGCTCTATTAACAGCACCCGTCACACTGTGAGTGATTCAATCCGGGAAAATGTCAAAGTCGGTAGTCAAATCCGGGAAGACGTGAATCTAGCTGAAAATGTCCACTTTCATTTGGGATACTGACATGTCATATCTTTCAATGATGCTATGGTGGCGGCCATAGAATTTCTTGAGGGATGAAATTAACAAAGGTTGAACAAATCCCTGACTAAGCAGCTTTTGGGACAGTGTTTTTGCTCTGTTCAAAAATTCACTGTACAAACTACAAGCTCGACAGTAACGAATCAACTGTGAAATGTACACTCCATAGGCTGGAGAGGTAGGTATATTGCTGCTAAGAAAGGGAAAGTTCACAATGGGGAAATTAAAATCATCACGCTTGTCATATAGCTTAGATTTCAAACGTCCATCTTCGTCAATATACAATAAAAGATCTAAGTACGAAGCGGAAGTAGGTGTTTCAGTTGTTTCTTTAATTTCAAGCTCATTTGGATAGATCTGATGTAAATAATCCTTAAATTTAGGATTATTAAGAGAAAGCACATCGTCTATGTAGCGGAAGCTGAAATTAAAGGACTGGGCTAAATGTTTTTGTTTTCTTTGAATAAGCCCTTGTAAAAACTTGGCCTCGTATGAGTAAAGGAAAAGGTCAGCTAAAAGCGGCGCACAGTTTGTTCCCATAGGAATCCCTATTGTCTGTTGGAAAACACGACCTCCAAATTCGACAAAAATATTGTCGATCAAAAATTCTAACATTTTGATTACGTCAGTCTCACTTAATCACTTTATAGTCATACTTAACGTTAATTGTATAATTTGGTGTTAATATTCGTATCAATGTTCATATGTTTACATATCTTGCGTCAGTTTATGTTGATGCGTCAATGTTTTTTTTGCTCGTATTTGGTGTTTACATTCATATGTTGTACCATTTAATAATTATCCTGATGTTTGTATTTGGTGTTCACATTCACAGGTTTTAATAGTTTGTGTTACTTTATGTTGATATATATACGTTTCTGTTTATATTTGTTGTTCACATCAGTATGTTTTCATATGTTGTTACAATTCAAGTAATCTTTTATCATTGATATTTTTATATTTAGTTCATTTTGTCTCCAGTGCCAATTTGTTTTCATTTGTTGTGTCACTTCATGTTGATGTTTAGACTTTTTTATCTGTATTTGTTGTTCATATCATTGTGTTTTGCTATTTTAAGTTCATTGTTATGGATAACGTTATGTTCATATCAATGTCATTGATGTTTTGTGTCTGTTCATAGTCATAGCTGACGTTATCTTCTGATTTGGTGTTCACATTCGTGTTAATGTTCATATATTTACATGTTCTGTGTTAATTCATTGTCATACTTGACGTTATTTTTTTGTTTATCTTACATTCATGTTGTTAAGTTGTCATGTTCTGTTGTGTTTGTGTTCAAATTCATATGTTGTATCATTTCATGTTCATGTTTTAACATTAATGCTTGTATTTTTGTTCATATCTCATGTTACATGTTGCGTTTTGATATTCAAGTTCTCATGAACGTGGTTAATCTATAATGTTTTGTATCATATGATCTTAATATTTTAAGTTTCGTCTTTTGTTTTTTTATATCAATGACTATATATTGTTATAATGTTTGTCAATTCATTGGGGATTTCAAGTTATGTTTCAGTTTTATCATTAAAGTTCATATGAATGTCGTTTAATTTTGATATTTCAATGTTTCTGATTATATTTTTGTTCATATCAGTGTTAATGTTCATATGTTTACATGTTTTTTTATAGTCATACTTAACGTTAGGTGTATGATTTGGTGTTAATATTCGTATCGATGTTCATATGTTTACATATCATGCGTCGTTTAATGTTCATAGTTCAATGTTTCTATTCGTATTTGGTGTTCACATTCATATGTTGTATCACTTCATATTTGTCCTTATGTTTGTATTTGTTGTTCAAATTGATTCAATATCAATTTGTGTCCCATAGTTTATATTACTTTATGTTGATATATAAACGTTTCTGTTTATATTTTTTTGGTTCACATCAGTGTTAATATTCATATGTTTATATGTTTTAATATCACTTTATAGTCTTATTTAACTTATGCTTATGATTTGGTGTTAATATTCGTATCAATGTTCACATGTTTACATATCTTGCGTCAGATTATGTTGATGTTTCAATGTTTCTGTTCGGTGTTCACATTTATATGTTGTATCAGTTCATGTTGATCTATTGCTATATACATCAGTGGTAATGTTACTGTTATAGGGTTAGAGTTAATGTTTGAAGTGAAGGTTAGGTTACTGTTTTATATATTAGGGTTAGGGTTACTGTTATATACAATTGCGTTAGGGTTAGTGTTATTTACAAAAGGGTTAGTGTTATTACATAAGTGTTAGGATAAGAGTTATATAAAGCGGGTTAGGGTTATGCATAAGGGTTAATGTTATAAACATTAGGGTTAGAGTAACTGTTATATACATAGGGGTTAGAGTTATATACATAGGTTAGAGTTATACATAAGGGTTATGGTTATACACATTAGGGTTAGGATTATATACATAAGGGTTAGGATTATATACATAAGGGTTAGTGTTATTTACATAAGGTTATGGTTACTGTTATATGTATAAGGGTTAGGGTACATAAGGGTTAGGGTTATATACATAGGGTAAATGTGATTCTTACAACAGAAAAGTTAGGGTCAGTACGAAAATAAGTGTAACGTTAAAGCATAGGATTAGGGTTAGGATAAAAAAGGAGAGAACTCCAATAGTTTGAAAATATTAGAATTAAATTCTAAAGTAATATAAATAAAAAAAAAATAATAATAAAAATAATTGAAATAATAAATGAAATAAACAAAAAGGAAATTATAAAATAAGAATATAAATAAATTAAATAATATATAATAAATAATAATAAAATATTTATGATTGAAATAAAATAATAAATAAATACATAAAATAAAATAGAAATGTAATAAATAAATTAATATAATAATAAAAGTAATAAAAAATAAAAAAAAATAATAAATATAATAAATATTAGTACGAATAATAATAATAAAATGATTTAAAAAAATTATGATAAAATAATATTAAAAAGAATAATGAAATAAATACATTAAGGAATTAAATAATAAGATAATTTAAAAAAAAGAAATAAAATAATATAATAAATAAATATTTGAAAAAAATAATAAGAAGATAAATAAATATAATAGATATTGGTTATGATAATAAATAAATAAATAATAATAATAATAATAAAGTAAATTAAAATAAATAAATAATAAACAATGAATTAAAAAATGAAATAAAAAGTAAATAGAATAATAATAATAAATAAAATAAATAAAATGAATTAATAATAAATAATAGATTAAGAATATAAATAAATTTAATAATGTAAAATAATAAAAAGTAAGTAAATAAAAGAAATGAATAATAATATAATCAATAAAATGATAAATAATAATAAAAAATAAAAGTTGTCATAGCAACTTAGGTTAAGGTTAGAAGTTGGGTAATACGGGGAGAACACGAGAATATTAGAATAATATTCGAAAATAAATAATGAATGAATATAGAGTTGTCATAGGAACTTAGGTTAGACATAAAAGGGAAATAACTCAAACAAGTTTGAAGATGGAAAGTAACCATGGAGGTATAAAACTAAAAGAAAAAGAATGGTTAAGGTTAGTCATGAACAAATACAACATTACTGATCTAAAAACAGGAAAGTCATTGTAAAAACTGTGAAAGATGACTTCAAAACCATTAGAGACAATTTCAAACTACTTACCGTCAACCAGAAAAAAGATTACAGATTAGTGTTTGACAAAAGAGTCATCATGACTGATTACTGTACATTACCTTATGGATTTTAAATTGTAAAGGAAACATGTGGATGTTCCCTGACCCGTGTTTGCCTATTTGACGGAGAAAATAAAATGTATATCTATTAATATCTTGTTTATTTCACTGCCTAATGGATATGTGTAGAAGATCTAACAAAGAAAAGAAAACAAACAAAAAACAAACAAACAAATAAAAAACATAAAAGTTACCATAGCAACTTAGGTTAGAGTAACATATAAGAGAGATAAAAAACAACCGAAAACAAACAAACAAAGAAAAAATAAAGTTGCCATAGCAACTTAGGTTAGGGTTAGAGGTTGGATAAAGGAATAATAGCATTAATAAAAGCAGAAGTCACTAAAAAAAAGGTAGTTAGAGTTAGTCATGAACTAAAGACAAAAAAAAAAATGAAGAAACGAATGTATAAGGATTGAGAGAACACAACATAAATAATATATAATACATAATGTCTAGGGTTAGAGTGGAAACTTAGAACAAAGGGTTAAAGTATGACTTAGAGAACATGACATATAAAACACAATGACCAGGGTCAAAATAAAGGTTAAGGTTAGGTGGGTTAGGGTGAGCCATGAACAAAGACAACAGTACTGATCTAACAACAGAACAATTAAGGTTAGTACAAGGATAAGTGCAAGGTTAAAGGTTAAAGACCAAAGTAGAAGGTAAAGTAGAAGGCGAGACCAAAGAAAGTACCTTGGATAGAGGTAGGGCGAGACCAGTGACTAAACATGAACTGGTAAAGTCAAAGCCAAAGGCAAATCACTCAGGACGAGGTCAAAGGTCAATGACACACTATAACAAAAGGATTCTAGAGACAATAGTTAAGGTGTAGTAAAAAATAGATTAGGGTTAGGGTAAAAGCAAGGTCAAAGTTGGGATAAAGACGAGACCAGTAGGCAAAACCAGCGACAACACCTAAGACAATGTGAGGCCAATGACACACTTACAATGTAGCACCTCGTCAATAAAGATTGCAGCGCCCTCTATATTAGCACAAAAATTCGCTCCTAAACTAATTTGCATATTTTAGGGAAAAATTAGGGGAAAATGAGAATATTTTACAAAGAATGCACCAGGGGGCTCCTCGCCAAAAGTGGTCTGAGGTTACCCGTTATACTACTCACAATCATGCACTTGGCTTACTTAAATACATATGTACCTGTTTACTTAAATACACTGCAATCGTTGATCTGGAATTTGACCTTCATGACGTATGTTTACTTGACGTATGTGTTTATTTTAACGGAAAAACAAGAAGACAAGTGCAATATGAATGTCAAGCAGATACAAAAACCGCGGGAAAAGGATCGTGTAGGTGTTCTCACCCAGGCGGTTGGGTGAGACGGAAAATGGGTGGGTGAGACCGCAAAATCTCACACAGGCATTGGCTACATGGAAAGCACTACAGGTAGGGTGAGAAGGAAAAATCGCACCCATGCATTGGCTACATAGAAAGCACTACAGATAGGGAAAGAAAGAAAAATCTCACACCTCTAAAAATGGAACTGACCTGTCTCAAAAGTGAGAAAAAATGTAAGTTTCAAAGCATGACCTAAAAGAAAATCTGCAATTAACAATGAAGGGAAATGTAGTAATTGAAAAAAAGCATGGTAAAACTAAGCAATGAAACGTCTGTATTGTTGTTAGTCACCTTGAAGTCATAAGAATACCTTCAACAGTGAGTTTAATTTATACCGCATAGTAAGTTCAAGACGACCCTAGCACCGGTTTCATCAAAAATCAGTGCTAGATGCAACGCTACATACAAATGTATGACATTTTTCCCGTTGATTTATGGATGCAGGATCATCAACACACATAAGTTTACTGGCAAAGGGTTGTTACAATCGCTGTCATCCATTGCCAAACAAACAGACTAATAGAAAACAATCACAACATTTAAACAACCACAGTGCACTCATCAAGAAAATAGCAAGAAAAATGGCATAATAAAATATGAGACGTGGGCACAATAAAGAAGTGGTCAGAATAACAATTTGAAATTAAAAAAAAATACAAAACATTAAAACGCGAAAATTTGAAAGTATGATAGTATATCCATATGAGAAATTACTAGTTTATAAAGCACAATTACACCATAACTGAAATGAACATAAAACATCTCTCTCACGGGGAATGTTTTTATGGACTCCACTCTGTAGGTGAGGTACACTCCAGTCTAAAATTAACGATGAAGGGAGATAGAGTAAATGCAAATGGGACAAAATTTCTACAATTACATGGTGAAACTGAGCAACAGAACAACGCTTTTATTGTTGTCCGTCATCTTAAAGTCACCATGAGGCCTTCGACAATAAACTTATCTCATTCCTGATAGTAAGTTCAAGGTGGCCCATAGCACCTGTATGATCAAATTTCATTGCTAGATGTCGAGCGCTACATCCATTTCTTTTTGACCAAGTAGAATATATATATATATATATATATATATATATATA